>WBMY01015309.1:20759-49826 GCA_013397315.1 Donacobius atricapilla
CCCGCCTCTCTCCGCTCCCCCGCCCGTGCCCGAGACACTGGGAGTCGAGGCAGGCGCATGCGCAGTGCGCAGGCGGCCGGGCGCGCGTGCGCAGTCACCTGCTGCGGGCCGCCCCCCGGTACATCCGGGTCAGCGCACGCCCGCCCGCACGGCCGGTGCCCGCGGTGCTGTGCGGCCGCTCCCNTGCTCCCTCGCCGGGGGAACCACGCGGGTCCCGGGGACCGGCCGCCCTGCCCTGGGCTTCCCCGGCGCTCCTTCCCCCTGTCGCGGGCACTGGGTCCGGTGTGCGCCCGGTGCGAGTGCGGGCGGCGCCCCGGGATGCGGGTAGTGCCGCGGGATGCGGTATGGAGCGACAGTGGTAATGGATAACGGGAGCGGCGGGGGGGGGAGGGCCGTTCCGAGGGATATCTGCAGTCTTTCCGAGTGTGGCTGAACATGCAGCGGGCTAAGCGGGATACGGGGATCGGTGCAAATTTGTCATGGTTGGAGTGTATCCTGCAGGTTTGTGTGCAGCGCTGTGATGCTGGGGCTGTAATTCCAGGTGGGGTTGAGGTAAATTTGGAGTCTGTAACACGAGAGTGTTGTTTCTAACCTATTCATTATATAACCGATAAAATCAAATCTTAATTGCATTATAATTTTCTCCTATGTAATTTGAGAATAAGGATACCTGCAACTTAATTTCTTATTACTTTTTAATCTGGTGTCATATCTCACTTGGTAAAAAAATACAAGAAGTTTCTTCACAAAAACATTTGAGATCCCAAAGAAATCAAGGGACTCTGTGTTATGAAGGCTTTTGAAGTTTTTTTTTCTTTATCTGTTCCACAGCATCAGCATCCTGGATCCAAATGTCAGCAAATGTTATATTGCTGTGATAGTGGAGTCTTACTAACATTTAAAATCTGTCATTCTAAGTTTCTGGTAACATAATATGGAAACAAAAGTGTACATTAGCATGTATGTTAGTCCTCAAACCAGTAAAACATTTTCTAGATTGATCTGATAGTCTGAGTTCTTCCTTATTGCTGTTTCTGGTGGTAAAAATTGCAAAGTGCCTTTTGCTCAAATTCTCCCTCCTCATTGACACAGAATCTTTTTTCTTTGTGCTCTGACTGCTTGGACTTTAAATACAGCTTTTAGGTAATCAGCATTTTCTGGTTTAGGTTGTGGCAGATTTGGGTGTTAGACAGTAAATAGCCTGAGATTACTGTTCTCAAGGCTGGAACATGGATTCAAACTTAAAAGGTTCCCCCTGACAAATGCAAGGTGTGTTGTTTTGCAGAATGTGTCTTTGGTTCTCTGTGGCAAGCTTAACAGCAAAATCCTAAACCACATGAATAAGATACTGCTGTTAAATGAAGTTGGATTGTTTCTTGCCTGGCATACAGAGAGTATTCTATTGTTGAAACAGAAGCTTTGAGTAGGAGAGAAGATAGCTTTTTATCCCAGTCAGACTGTCAGATTTGTTATTGCATATATTAGCTGTCTGAGAGCAGGGCTGTGGAAAGAAATGATCCCAGGATCTGTTTTAAAATATCCCTGTCAGGAAGTACCACAATTATATGAAAGTAAGGAACGAATTTGATCCCATCTGTTACACAACTTCCATTTGTCATCAGGTGCTCTAGATTTTCTTCCTTGTTTGCAGTTTAGCTGGGGCCACCTGAGGGGACAGATTATAGGAGAGTTTGTCTTCTCTGCCCCTTCTGGGATACCTTTCCTGCACTGGCTGTGGGAACCTGGTGTCAGCTAGTTCTCTTCTTGCATACAAAACTGTTCTGTCCCTTTAGCTGACTTTTGTGTTGGTCTTAATCTCTTGATGAAGAGAAAAAAGGAATCGTTTTTTTTTTTTTGCTGTGTCTATTAGTAGTCATATATATTTGCAAAAGAATTAATTGTTAAATTAATTGAATGCAATAGTTTAAAGACACTTATGGGAGCACCTTAAGGTGTCTGTCACCAGACCTCTAATAATGCTTACTGAACATTTGGAATTAATACTGTAAAGAGACAGAAGGATAGGGAATATTTGTATTGCAAACTGCTGAATTATTGAGTAATACAGTAACAGAAATTGTCTCTGTCATTTGGAAAAGCATGTGTAGGGGCCACTTTGGATTTCTGCAGCTGCTTTGGCATGGTAAATATAAATGCAGGATTTTTTCCCTCTTGCTGTGTGTCTTGGAGAATGCAGACACACAAACAGCCCGAAGTCCCCTTTTCCTTGTTCCTGCTTGCCAGCTGGGGGCATAGATGGAACCAATGCATATCTTGATGTAGTGGAGACAGGCAAGATTAAAGCTTGTGTGCAAGGAGTTGGATTTGGTTTTTAAACAGGTTTGTGTGTGGCTGTTGTAGTTCATTTGGTTGGTGGTTTTTAGGAAATGACGGCACTAGTGTAAGTCGAGGTTGTTACCTTAGCCTGTCATACCTAAAGGCTTGCTCTCTTTAATTATACCAAGAGTTTCTGTCGTTTATGTGCATGGGCATAAGTTGAGAAGAATGACTCCTGTTTATTAAGGTAATGTTAACTACCCTGAAGTAGTTACTTTACAAATCAATTTTATGAGACATGTTCATTGTAAAGATGTTTGAAAATACATCTTCAAAGCTGGAATATTTTGAGTGTTGTCAAATTTCATCTCATGGATTATCAGCTGTCAAGCAAATGTGCTACAGGCAAGGCATGCAGCTCATGTGAATGTATGTGCTGAATCCACACAAGGCTTGAATGTCAGTGCCAGCTCCTGTGCTCAGAACCAGGATGCAGAGAGTCATCCTGGTAGTCATTTGGGTCCAACTGAATCCCTCCAGACTGTCCCTGTGGCTTCAGAGGTGATGAGAGTGTGGGCACGGGGGATATGAAGGCAACTCTGCTTGGATTGGAAAGAGTTAAGCACTGGCACTGCTTACTAGCTGTGGCACCTGAAATACATGCATCAGTTAGGCAGGGTAAGAATTATTTGAAATAATTTTCCAGCTGTTAATGTTGGACACTAGTATGTACCATTGGATGTCTTTTCTACTCCCACTTGTTTGCGTATATCAAGAACACTTGTAAGTAAATGGATGGTCCTCTTGCACACCTTTTAAGTTTTCCTTTATTATTAATCTATGGCCATATAAACTTTACTTAGGAGTATCAACGTTTTCTTCCTTGTGATTGTGGAAAATTTAACACCTCTACCCAATGTAGAGAAATCTGCATTTCTCTTCATGTTTATGAAGACAGGGGCTTATCTAATTGCCTTTAATTTCAGGATCCTTTATAAAATCACCTCAGTTTCCCCCCATCTGTGATTCAGGAATGTTCTCTCAGTGCCACAAGTTGGCTGCTGCAGCTGGCAGAGTGTTTCCAACTATATAAATTTGCTGAGAGTAATAGGCTCTTACATAGGCACTGTTTTACATTTGCAGTTCCAGTGCTTACTGGGGATACATATATTGTAGTCATATAAACAGCAGAGCTTAACAGAAACCAATAACAATGAGCAGTTTTAGAATTGACTAGGTAAAGCTGAAAGATTTTTTTAGATGCAGCACTTTCTCCCATGTTCCCCATCTCCTGTGGTTTTAATTGCATTCTGCTTTTTAGAAATGGCATTTTGTCCTCTCTGTCACATGAAAGCCTGATGTACAGAGAATACTTTCACTGGAAGCAGTGAAACTGGTTACAGGCAAAGCATAATTGAAAGGTGTAGGGGAAAATGATGTATTCTTTGGCTTTTCACTGAGGATCATTTGAATTTCAGGATAGTTGTAAGACAGTCATGGTTGTGAGGTAGGGGCTGACCCTGTCCTGCTCAGTGTGCTTTTGTGGTTTATGAACTCAGGTCTGTTGTTACAACCTTTGTTGTCTGGTTATGCTGCCCTCTTAATTTACTGTTGCTATTGAATATGGTGTTATTGATGAAATGTTTAGTAGTTTATTTCTGGTTAACTCTGATAATGTTAATGCTGTCCATGTAATTGATTTGTAAAAGTATTTTTCGTTCCAGACTTTTTATCTTTGAATGTTCTTTAGGATTGCTTTTTCAGCGCTAGAAAAAGAATTTTATGATTCTAGTACCTAAGTATTGAGCAATTTGTGTGTCTTGGGAAAGGCTGTTTTTTGCCTTCTTCGCACTAACCTAAAATTCTGATGATGGTAGGGAATGGTATCTGACTGACCAAACCTGCCTTTTTTTTTTTTTTTTTTCTTACTACATGAAACCATCGTGAGACTGTAGGAGAAACTGGGGACTAAATATCTCTGAAATGAAGAGATTGTACTTACGTGCAAGTGTATAAAACTAGTTCTCTGTAATAATGTTTGTATGGGAGGATATATTTTTATTCTTTTACTCCTGTTCAGTGAAAACGCTGTATAGTTTGTGGTCTTGATTACTAAGTGTTGGACTGATTCTCTGGCTTATTTCTACAGCACTTGGGATTCCCAGGTGGTCCCTGTGCAAACAGTGTGACTGGGTCTGGGACAGCTTAGCTTGTGAGATTTCACTGCATTCACTTTGGTGTGGCTGTAGCTACAAAAATAGCATGCCTTGCAAAACAGGCCTTCTGTCTGCCACCCACACCAAAACCTAAAGCTTGATCCTGTAGGCAGTTAATACGTTTATCTGGGAGGCTGATTCCATCAGCAAATGCTTTACCTGAAATTGGTGTCCACCAGGCAAAAAAAACCACCTTATATTGGTTATCACTTTCTATATAAGAAAGTACAGCAGAACACTGTCCTAGATACATTTTTAAGGCACTTCTTACTTCAGACTACAGGGCTTAAATGTTCCCTGGTAGCAGGAGGCAGTTGTGTGAGCAAATTCTGTTTAACTGGCATAGTTCAAAAGACTCTTAAATTCAGCCATGAGGCAATTCTGGTTCTCCTTCAGTACTAGATGATTAAATTAAATGGAGTGTTAGCGTGAGTAACTTTTTCTGGTGTACTACACAAGGTATTAGATGAGCTCCTAGGAGCCCTACTTGTAAATTAGGTGACTGGAAAGCCCCGTTTCTGTGTCTAGTGGCTGTAGCAGTGGAATTACTTCAAAAGTTAGATCTAATTGCATATTCTCCCAGTCAGGTGTGGCACTGGATGATGGCTCGTTCTCCTTTTTATTACAGCAGTCTTGAGAGTAACATCCTCACGGAAACGGATTTCTTGCCTTTTTGTGTTGCACAACAAAGGTGTTTGTTTCAGCCTCTGATGTACAAATCAGTTTGACCCTCTACGGAATGAAAAAAAAACCAACCCAAAAACAAAAAAGCAGAAAACAGACAGTTTTCTGAATTCTAGCACTGTTATTCTGGGAAAAGAAAGCTGTAAGAATTAATAAGAAATACATTCATAGCAGGGTTTTGTGGGTTTTTGTTTTGTTTTGTTTTAGGGGTGTTGTTGTTGTTTAAACAAAACCTTCTTGTTTAGTGTCCTTGAAAGTGAAAATTCTTAGGCAAAGTGCATTCTGGGCATGAAAAGGCAGTTTATTTCTTGTTGTATTTGCACCTTTTATGTGCTGAGGCATACAGTTACTTGAAACTGTTCCCTTCAAAGGTGGAAGTGAAATAAGTAACCACTTGACTTCATGAGGCTTCATTTCAAAGATAAAATTGCTGACCTTTTATATAAATGAAGATCATACAGACAAGAGAGAGCATTGTGTAAGGATTGCTTATGGAAGCAGTTAATTGATTTGGAGTTTAGATTTCCTGCTTCTGTGTGAGGAGATGTGGATTTGTCAGCTGAACAGGCAGTTGAATTGTGATGATGGTTTTGAAATTCTTTGCTATGGCTGCTTTGCTTCTTCCCATGTATAACTGACTAAAGTTATGTTCTCCTAAGCACTAAAATAGTAAATGCTTTATCTGTTCTTACATTTGCATCTCAGAGTTCAGAACTGAATTGATTTCTTAGCAGGAGTAACAAAATAGCATAATCTAGTGGATATCTCTAACCTTGAGGTTTTGAGGGCAATCCTACAAGAACTTTAAACTAGTATAACAAAGCCCAAGTTGTTTTCTTATCTCTTCTGAAGTTTACGGTTTTAGCAGTGTTCTAAGTTTTTATGGGGAAACCATTATTCTGTGATCGGCTTCTTAATAAACATGGGGTAGAATTGTGTCCAGGTAGGAAACTTCCTGTAGATGTGATTGGCAGTAGAGTCTAGTAAACAGCAGTGTAAGAGACTATTGATTAAGAACTAATATTTTGAGTGTGACGTAATATTGATGTTAATATTGTGTCAGGTTTTCAAAGAAATTTCAGTCAAACGACTTCAGCTACTGCCAAAAGTGAAGCTTGGGAACAGATGTTGTAATGGGAGTCTTAAAATTTGACAGCTCTTCAAGTAACTCCAGTATGTCTGTACTTTAGAGCATAGTGTTTTTTTCAGGGCTGATGCCACTCGCTTTGCTTTTTTCCCAGACCCTAGTCCAGAATGGGCCTCAGTTTGACCCCATTACAGTCCTATGAAAACTCATGCTCTAATAAACATGTATCCAGGCAGGCAGCATGGAAGAAGAAATGGGTTTGGATGGAGAGGACAACTGAGGTGAGGAGAGACGGCAAATTAACTAGGAGGAGCAACTTGCTTTGAGTTGAAAGCAGGGAAGAATATTAATTAGAATCTGGGACTGAGTTAGGCCCAGGCTGATGATAAACTAGCAGAGAGGTTGGGTTGTGAGCTCTTTGGCAGTGTGGAAATAGTACTGAGGGAGTGTGTAGGAACGATGCTGCCTCTCACCCAGCATCTTGGGGACATCAAGGGAAATGAAGACTTGCTGGACAAAGAAAATATGTAAAAGAGCTGGTGGGCAGGGAAAGGTGGACAGGAGTAGTAAGGGTAGAAGCTATGATTTTGTAAAGAAGGCAGATAGGTCTGTTGGACAAGGAACAGATGATAAAAGTAGAGTAGAAAATCTGTGAGGGAGGGAAGGACTACAGTGAAATAAACAGAGTTTTGTCCATTGCCATTAGTAGCCTACGTGTCCTCACCACTTCAGCTTAGTATGTATCTCTGAGTGGTAAAAATTGGTGCTGTGCACAAAGGGTTCTGATTCTGGTCGTGAGCTGTATAACTATGAGGATATATTGTCTGGGCTCTTCTCCTGGTTAAGAATTTGCACTGTTTGGCTGTGAAGCAGTGCTCAGAAATGCAGAAGTTGCAGAAAGCAAGCAGCCATGAATACATAATTGTAGGCCATTTCTTCTATTTGTACCTTGCTTCATCCCCCTAGGTGTCTGGTGCTAGTTCCATCAACATAGTGCTCAATGGGATGTCTTCATCGCTTTAGACTGCACCATGCTCTTGCTAGATTGCTCCAGAAAAGCAGTTAATTTCCTCTCAGATAGTCTAATGCTGCTTTCTGTAAAGTTATTTATTATCAGAATGGTCTAGAGGGATGAGGAAGTAGTTCGCTTCCTATTTTACACGAGGAGCAAAGGCACGGAGAAGTTTAGTTAGTTTTGCATGGTTAGAAATGACTGTATACTGACTCTTCTTAGGCTGCTTTACATATTGCAGCCACATTCCCATAGAACCTGCTACTTTTCTCTTACTGTGATTCCCTTTTAATAATTAATTCTCACCTCACACTTACTTCTTGTGTTTGTAGTCTCTCTGGACATGTAGCTGCCCCGTTCAAATCAGAGAACAAGGAGGTGCTCCAGGTCCTGCTGCTTACTGCAGCAGCTGGACGTGGCCATTCCGAAGGCGAAGTTGTTTCTAGTTTCTTCTTTTGTAACTATGTTGCTTGCTCGGAGAAATGAGGAGTTGTTCATTCCGCATTGTGTGTCTCTGGAGTAGTACTCTGGTGTTAGTAGCTCCTTTAAGCATTTGGTATTGATGCATTCCTGTCTGTACTGCATTCACGCAGCTTTTGGGCCAAACTGGCACACATCGTAAAAAGACACCTACTCGGTGTTTAAGTGTTATGGAGAAGTTGAAGTGGTGTCACAGTGTTATTAGCAGAACTATGGGTAATGAGTTCCTTTCTCGGCGTTTTGGTGAGGGAAGGAAGGATGAGCTGTTTTTTCTTTTTCAGGTGGGAGTCTCTCGGTTGTCCGCATTGCTCAGCTAATCTATTTAATTTGACAGTTCTGTCCTGTCACCACTGCACCCATAAGTTCTTTCTGGTTTAGAGACCCTTGTGGCTTCTTGAGTTTCTCTATAGGAATGAAATTGTATCAACCAAGCTAAGAAGTATAAAGCTGTTGTTTCTTCTGTCAGTAGGAGCAGTGGTAAAAAACCTTTTGCTACCCTCTTGGGGTTTTTGATGGTGTGTGTGTTTTTTAAATTTTAATTTATTTTTATTTTGAATCATGCTCATAGCTCATTTTTTCTTGGAAGCTTCTTTTTAAACAATAAATACTATGAATTAAGTTTATTCTGGTTAGAAAATGATATATTTTCTTTTTCTAAAAAAAAAAAAGGGAAAAGTGTTTATTCCTGAGTAAAGAAAAGACCAGTAGCCTCTGCTGATAGAGCTGTGGTGTTTTGCCTTTTCTTACCAGACTTACTGTGTTGGCTTATGTTCAGTTCATACTTGGCTGACCAGCTTTTCAGCCTGGAGGATGAGGAATACTTCTGCCATAGAATAAATCTGGTGGAAACTTTCTCTCTCTTGAAAGTGTGGCATTCATTGGTAGCAAATCTCTCTTCGATATTAAGTTAGAGAAGTGAATGATCATGGGACTGCTTTTGATCTCAAGAGTCAGTCTGGGTTTCTTAGAAGCGCAGCTGGCTTCTTACGTGATATTGGGAATGTGACAAAGATTGGTGTTCAAACCTGAGGTACTTTCATGTGGAAAAGGACACATAAACAAAGATTTTAAACAAGTAGAACCTCAGGTGCTGTTTCTGCCCTTATGTAGGCTTTTTGTATGTTTAGTTATGTGATTTGTCAGCTCTGCCCACCTTTATCTCTGTGGGTGGATTTATTCAATTTAAGTCTCTTCAGTTCAAGTAAGAATTGTAGTGACACTTTATAAAAGAACACGAACTGCAACATGCCGAAGTATAGCTACGTGTGGGTGAGTCAGAGAGAGCTGGAGTAGCAGCATGAAAAAGAAAAGGAAGTACAGTCATGATAAAACTTTATTTTAAAAGGAGAAAAAAGCAACCAACCTAATAAAAAAAACTTAATCAAAAGCCATCTGTCTCCAGAGGACAGAATGCAATAAAGTGACATAATTTGTATCTTGGTTACTCTCCATGTGTATAGATTTCTCTGTGTGTATAAATCTGCAACACCACACGTGCGCCCATGTGCTTGATGTGTCTGCACACTGTGCAAGTAGTCAGCTGGATCGTGTCTCAAGACACTACTCAAGCAGGGCAGTTTATAACCAAAGCAAATTTGAGCTGATGTAGAACTCACATGTACTTTTAGGAAACTGATATTTTAATTACTGGTCAAAATACTTCAGTGACTTTAAACCCCTGTTTCGGTATACAAGTGATACAGCCTTTGCTTATGCCCATGTTCCATCTGTTGAGGGCAGGTCCTCCCTGCCTGGGGACAGGCATGCACACACTCCCTCATCAGGGCACTGTGTGTTGCTGACAGTTGTTAGGCAGTAAAAAAATCCTGTGTACAGTGAAGTTTGATTTCTCGCAGTGTGTTGGATTTACACTGCCAGAATGGTTCAATAGTGCATAATTTTGTGGTTTTGATATATATGCCATAGCTTCAGTGAAGGAACTAAAAATCACTTACTAAGTTCCAGTAATTTGTGTTTAGCTTCCACAGTTACGTAATTTTTACTTCCTCAGAAAACATGTCCTCTTTGGTCTTAGTATTTTAGCATGTTAAAAAAAGAAGTTGGAAGTCAAACGCTTTCTTTAAATGAAAAGCACAATTGTTGCGCTATGGTGTATTTCCTGGTTTTGAATCAGTGTTGGAAAAAAAAAAAAAGCCCAACAAAAAAACCCAAGAAAATGTATTTACTTGGTAAAATGTGCTCTGCAAAAGGATTGGTGTTTTGTTTTCGTAATGTGTTGTAAACAAGCACAAATTTCATTTTACAGTTCAAGATACTACTTCATAACTTAATCATAAGAAACATAAGCTATTTTATGTTGGTACTTCAGCGTATCTCTTTTCAAGGACAGTGTCCTAGCTTATGCTACAACTTTTTGGAAGTCCAGAGACAGAAAAAAATTGAAGACAGTGAGTGAAAGCCTTGTTAGATGTGTGAGCAGTCATCACAGGGCTTTATAAATACCCTAATTCTTTGAAGTGTTTATGTGTAGTTTTTTGCTTGATTTAAAACTGGTTTATTTAAGGTACTCTTTTTTACCCTTGCCTTAGGCAGTCCCAGGGTATGAATTTCTACACTTCGCCTGCTGCCCTTCCCTGAAGGAGGGCACCTCGTAACCGCATTTTCTCTCTTAGCAGGCAGTTATTGTGTGTAACATCATCTCTGCCTCACTGCTGTCAGCTCTGCTCTGCTTCAGAAATTGCTGAGGCTGCTCTTGCAGGACTGGCTCGTAGCGGAAATGTGGAGGCTGTGTCCTGCTTGCAGTGCTGTAAGAGAAGTAGCTGGCAGGTGGGGTTCATGCTCTTGTTTTATGTCTGCTCAGATAGGTTTACTCTCACTGCTCTGTCCTTCCTTATCTTTTTTTTAGCACTTACGTAAAAGGCTCTTGTTGCTTGTACTTCAGGAAATATCTGACATAGATAGCATTCTTTGTGTTTTCTTTTCCTCTTACCAGCTATACTTTTCTGTGCTTTATGCTTTCCCTGAATGCCCCTAAAGCAGAAAGCTTAGAGTAACTAAAAAGAGCTACTAGTAGAGTCTAATTGAGTAGTACAGTGGGTCTGGTTGTTATCCTACTGCTTCTTTCGTGTAGCATCATTAATATTTGTAATCATCTCTGCAAGGCTGAGGCTAGAACTGTCTGGAAAGGAAGTTGTTTGAATTTTGTATTTGAACTTCGCTTTTTTTCATAGAATCATAGAATGGTTTGGGTTGGAAGGGACCTTAAAGATTGCCTAGTGCCAAACCCCCTGCTCCTCATGGAGAACCTGTTCATCAGTTCTGAATGCAGGGACAGGAGTCTAGAAAGGTTTTCTTTGAACTGTGCTTTGGAATTGGGGATGTGCTTGTTGAGTACGACATGGCTGCCTTTCTTTCTTTTATTCTGTCTTCCTTTTTGCTGGTTCTCAGGGTTTCTCAGTACTTGTAATTGGGGCAGACTGTAGTAGTCTGGTTTGCATTTCTGGCAAATACTCCTTTTGGGTCTGGGTAGAGTTTATAGTGCAGAAGCAAACTTTTCTTCTTTGTGAGGAGCCATGAGACTACTCTTTTCCAAAGAAGTGCTTCCAGAAAAAAAAAATACAAATCTTTCTTTTGCAGTGAAACTGATCTTCAAGGTCAGTACTTCAAACTTTTCTCCTATCATTTGAAAAGAACTAAATTCAGCATCTGCTGCCTGAAATTTTACTATGATATACATTTATGCATTTTTTAGTTATATGGCAATAATTCTGAAAATCTGTCTAGGCTTTTGTCATTTCTCTTGAACAAGTTTGAAAAAGGTAGTATTTTTTTCTTAGACAGGTGGAGTCGATATCCTTCCCCTTCCAAATTTTGTCAGTTTTTTACAAAAGGAAGCCTGTAGGTGAAGTTTTTCTCTGCACAGTAGCCATGTCCTCAGCCTGGAAACTTAGTGATTAGTTCCTCCTTTGCCTATGGTACCTGTGCCAAGTAGTTGACTCTCTGTACCTTATGAAGTGGGACTGATTTAATCTTTAAATAGGAATAGTATGGTCATGGTTTTTAAACATATTGCATTGTTGTTCTAACAGCTAGCTACACTTCAAAGAAATTATTTTGGAAAACACTTGTGAAGGTTCAGCCCCAGAACTATCCCATGTTAATGACACTTGCACCTCTTACTATTGACTTATATGTATTTTATCTAACTTGTGTTTATAGAAAACTGCAGCACATATAAAGATTGAAACAGTAATATCAGTACCTTTGACTTACCCAGAACAGAAAGGATGGAAATGTGTTATCTAGTCTATTTGCCTGGTAATAGGGGATCAGTTCTATCTGCTTATCATATTTATAAGAAAATGATTATATTTGCATTTGTCTCATGGCCCAGCTTCTGACTCACTGGAAGGTTTGGATAGAAATGCATATTCTGTTGCATAATACTTGTAAACATACTATTTATAATACATCAGTATAAAATATATATTTAAACACATGATGTGAAGTACTTTGGGATATGCAAATGCATTTTCAGAATTCAATAGATGAAGTACGCAATAGAAACAGCTGTACCAGGTGATTTGAGAGATTATTTAATTTTTTTTGTTGAGTGAGATGCTCTAATCCCAGTTACTTGTTCCGGTCATGTGGGTGTGCAGGGTAGGTGATTTGAAAATGTCCATCTACTTCAGTGTGATGAAATGAACTGTAGTTGTCTATTGCATAAATAGAAGTAGTCATCTAAAGCTTGGACTTCCTTAAGTTCACAGTTCTGCTTGCCCCAGCCTGTGTTCTGGTTGGGCCACACAAAACAGGCTTGTGAAACTGCTCCAGACTTCAAACAAACAACTTGTGAGCTTGTAGTAGTTTTAACCAGTGAACTTGCCTGTGTTAGCCCAGTGGTGTTGCTGTTGGTAGAGCAGAGGAAGTAGAAAAAACCTGTTTCATCTCTGGCAGTCATGGCTTAAAATATTTTATTTGAAGTGCTAGAAAGACCAAAGGAAATAAATACAGATCTTAATTTTATGCTTTTGAACTTGCTGTGTAAAAAGGCTTTGTCTTTATAGCTAATTGAATGAACTGTCTGCTTTCTCCCATGTGAGGGTAGTTGGGTTTGGGTGTTGTTTTTTTTTTTTAATGCAGTAAATAGAGTAATTTGTATTCCAAATGAGGAATTTGTCTGCATTATTCACTCATAAATGTTAACGCCTTTCATTTATCTTGGAAATCTCTTGACAAAGTTGTCTGGCTGTGATGAGCATCAGGTTTTGCTTCTAACAGGAAAAAAGGTGTGCAGTTCTCTTGTCTGACACAGCAGAAGATAAGCCAAAGAATTGAATTGTGGCCTTTGGCAGTTCTGGATCTTCCCCTGAATGCAAGGCTTTTCTGTTAAAGGTGTTTTTTGTGGTGTTTTTTGGTTGGTTTTTTTTTTTTTTTTGGTGGTTTGTTTTGTTTTGGTTTTGTTTCTATCATGTTTTTTTAGCTTTCTGAAAGGAGACCTAAGGATGTGACTCAACCTGGCAGAAGGAAGGAAACATGAAATGAAGGCTGCTCTCCTATTCTGAACTTACAGCAGACTTTTACAGAGGGCTCTGTATGGTGCTAAATAAGTGTAGAAGCGCCGTACTGTTCATGACAGACATGGAGAGCGCGACAGTTTGAGTGTTCTGGCTTTTTGGAAAAAAGACACTGCATGTAATGATGTCTTGTGTGTCATTACAACAAAAGTGACCTACCCCCTCATTTAAATAATTTCAGTTCAAAGGAGCATCAAATCCCATTCTTCCTTCCCCATGTTTTTTGGTTGTGGGAACAAAATGCTCCATATCCTTGCTGGTATGAGAGGGGAGTTTGCGGTGATGGGTTCCGGTTTGCTGACACTGGTGTGCAAACAGGAGAAGTGCGGATAGGAGGATGATGATACTACTGTTTCTCCATTTTTATTGATACTTTAATCATTTTGTCACTTAAGAAGAGGTCTGAACATAATTATTCCTGTCACCTGTTGTTCCAAAATAAACCTGTATTCAATACAAATTTAGAAACCAATGTGGCGATCATAAATATTAAACGTGGTTCATGGTAGTTTTCTTTGTATAAAAATAGTATGCTAGCTAAGAAACGGAAGATGTCTTCATTCTACTTTTTCTAGTGTATTCCATAGTCCCAGGAAAGATACCTTCTTTGTGGCATTACTGTAACTGGTTTTGTTTTTCCCTGACTGGGGGATGGACAATATACTGAAGCAAAGTTTTATAATAAGTAAAAAACAAAAAAACAGAACAACAACAAAACCCAAACAAACAACAACAACATCCCATTCCCCTCCAAAAAAACAAACAAACAAACAAACAACCAACCTCCAAAAAGTCAGCACAAATCACAACTGGTGCTATCTCTGAGCCAGGGGAGAGACTTGCACAACCATAGAAGCAGCTTTTCATGGCAGCTGAGGCGAGTGGCGATTCCCATTATTTGGTAGTAGGAACAAAAGTTTGGGGGGCAACTGGGATGTGGTTGATGGCTGCTCTGCCATCTGTTTACTTCTGCACTATATAATTGCTCTTGGTCTGTTGTGCTCCAGTTTGAGCTACAGGGTAAGTGAAAAAGGAGAGACCTTCAGGGAAGTAGAGATGGAAGGAGAGCAGGTGACAGAAGATGGACTTTGTTAAAGCTGCAGCCTTGTGGGCTCAGTGTTGGATTAATGACCTGTTCAGGTGCCATTTAAAAGAGTACAATCATCCAGGGCTTTAGGAATAGACTAAAGAAATCCCTTGAAGCTTCTGTAGATCAGCCTTGTTCTAATAGAGGTTGAAGAGTCCAGACAAACCAAACAAAACCCCACCACACCATCGCTGCCTTTTTCTGCTTGTTTGCAGAGATGGAGTCTGCATGGATGTCAGTAAATGGTTGACCTAGTTTCCTGGCTAGCAAGCTAACATATATATCTGCTTTTTGTAAAAGCTGGTCATAGACCAAGCTGATGTGTAGGGTGATTGGAAATCTTAGAGTGTAAATGTAGTTCACTAAACTGAATACCCGAGACCTTGACTTTAAGGAAATTGAAAGGCAATGTGGTAAAGGTATATTAAATACATGATATAGCACAGGCTGACAGAGTCGAGAACTTTTCTTCACAGCGCTGGAAGTTGGCACCCAGTTATCAGGCAATATCTGTAAAATAATCAGGCTTTTTTCCCCCTCCCCTCACACAGTACCTAACTGAACTGTGGCACTTGCTGTCGCTATTGGTTGGAGAGGCAGAAGATGTTTATATCAAATGTGCCGGCGTAACCTGTAGTTCAAGCAGTTTCTGCATTACCTCTAAAGTGGTCCTAAGGATATTTCCCTAAATACCTGGTGTTGGACTAGGTGAGCACTTGGTGTGAATCATTTTGGCTATTTATACGTTGCAAAAAACACTCCTTTGCTTTTAATACATGTGAGTGTAATGGGTAGTAGCCTGTGCACAGTGTCAAAGTCCTTTAACCTTTTAAAGAGCAAATTCAGGGCTTTTCTTTGTCTTTGGATTTTAGCAAAGAAAGGATATTCCATGAAAAAAAAATCTTCTGTTACAATGAGAATATTCAGCTTTAAGTAACGCTTGAGTTTATAACTTGTGTAGAAAATAGGAGCATGTCTGTACTTATTCATGTATCAGTGCTGAAAATCAATGTATTTAAAGTTAGTGGTCGTGCTGGTTGTGATACTGATTGTAAGATTTTTTGACACCGAAGAATAGAAAGTGAGGGAAGCCAATCACCTTTTGTTATTAAAGGCCAGTAGATACAAAATCCTGTACCTTGAGAGTTGTTTCTGATGTAGCCCTAAGTCAGGATCTCAAGTCGTTCCTGTGGTAGTCTTCTTTATGAAGGATGCTGAATGATTATTCATGTATCACTTTTCAGGGTGGAAGGTGATTTTCTAAAGCTGCTGATGGGGGCTCTAAGCAAACCACCCATCACCTACATACTGACATCAGTCAACTTGTTTGCATTTCTGCACTACAAATCCAAATTTTGTGAGTGGGTTAAGCTTCAGTTGGAGGGGGTTTTTTTGTTGTTTTTTTTTTTTTTTGCTACTGTGTTCAGCAGGAGAAGCAGGTTAACCTGCTGAATGGAAAAGAAACAATGGAAAAGAAACAACTTCTCCCTCTTTTGTTTGCACTAAAACTGGGGGGGTAGAAGGGCAGGTAGAAAATACTTGTTGATTAGCAACTACTGTAATTTTCAAACAGAGATGCACTTTCCCCGTTAGTCTTGTTTAGTATGGAATAGTACAATTCTGTATCGAGGCAATGCTGTATTTATTGTGTGGTTACTTTTCCGTGCCAGTACTGTTTTCTTTATTTTGCAAGAATACTATAAAAATGGAATTGTTGATACTGATTTGCACGAAACGGAACTTGATAGGTATTGCTGCGTGAAAGTGGAGTTTTTCTGCTGGGAGATGTAGTTCAGGGTTTTTAGTTATAGTGATTCCTGTTTGTATTTAAAATATTGTGTAAACTGACTTTTTGTAGCTATTTTGGTGGCTTGCTTTTTTTCTGATGTTAATAGCCTACGTGTAGTTCAGCACGGAAGAGTAAAGGTGGAGCAAGATCTTAAATAATGTAACACAACCAACTTCCCACTACACCACAGCTTCCTACTCACCCCCAGCCCCACTAGCTCCACCTTATCGCTGCTGTGGGTTTGATTCCCCCACCCTAGTGCTGACTGAGGGAGCCCTGCACTTCCTGTGGGGTTTTGGAAAGGTGTGTTATGTTTTCCCCCCACGCTTCTCCAGCCTACCCGGCTGGGTCAGTGACAAGGCTGTCTCTACATCCCGTCACGTCTGGGGTCCTGTCCTCATGGTATTGAATTGTTTGAGAGTGGCTGCCCAAGAAGCAATTCAGTACATCTCACTGGGCAGTGGAAGGTCTCCTGCTGGCTTCCCAATAGCTTGGATGTGGGGGGCAGCACAGTGTCTGAGGACGTTGCTGCCCAGAGCAGCGTGAGGTTCAGCAATGACAAGTGCAAGGTCTGCAACCTGGGTCCAGGCAAGCGCTGGTATCAGTGCAGGCTGGGGCATGGAGGGGTTCACAGCAGCCCTGAGGAGAAAGACTTGGGGGTGTTGGTGGATGAGAAGCTGGACATGAGCCATCAATGTGCACTTGCATCCCAGAGTTGACGTGTCCTGGGCTGCATCCCCAACAGCAGGGCCAGCAGGTCAAGGGAGGTGGTTCTGCCCCTCTACTCTGCTCTCACGAGACCTCCTGTGGAGTACTGTGTCCAGCTCAGGAGTCCTCAGCACCGCAAAGACAGGGACCTCTTGGAGCGAGTCCAGAGGAGGCCCACAAAAACAGTCAGAGGGATGAAGTACTTTTCTTTAAAGGCATGTGGAAAGAGCTGGGGTCATTCAGCCTGGAGAAGAGAAGGTCCTGGGGAGACCTTAGAGCACCTTCCAGTAGCCAGAGGGAACTTGTAAGACAGATGGGGCCAGACTTCCAATATGAGCCTGTTGCACTAGCACGAGAGGCAATGGTTTAAACTAAAAGAGGCCAGATTTAGACTAAGGAAGAAATGTTTTGCAATGAGAATAATGAAACGCCAGCACAGGTTGCCCAGAGAGGTGGTAAATGCCCCATCCCTGGTGCCATTCAGGGCCAGGTCTGAGCAAGTTGATTAAGTTGAAAATGTCCCTGCCCATGGCAGGGTGTTGGACTAGATGACCTTTAAAAGTCTGTTCTAACCCAAACCATTCTGATTCTCTGCTTCTTGGCAGGAAGTGATGCATTGGGAAAATCTGTTTTGAGATGTTTCTCTGATCTCGTGATGTGTGTTGATTTTGCATTATGCATTCATGGTCTCAGTTACTTCTTTCCGTCTTGTTCTGTTGAATAGTTCAGAATCAGATAAACAACTTAAAGCAAGTTAATTTTTGGACTTGTGAATGTTTTGATCTGTTGTGTAGCTTTTGCCCTCCTTTACTATTAGGAAAGAAGCAGCAGTTGCATAAACACATAGTTTAGTCTTCTCAACCAGGAGAATTGAAATTAACTTTTTTCAGCTAAAAATGATGAACAGTTTGGCCTAATCTGAAGTCCACTGGAGGCAGTCAATAACATGTCAAGGAAAGCTTGAGTATCAGTTTAACTCATACTCATTCTGCTTTATATATTCTCTGTGCTGCCAGGGAAAGTAGCCTGGGAAACTGTAGGCATATGTAATGCTGGCAGTTATGGAATATCCTAAAGATCCAAGATTTTGTTGATTTGCATTTCATGTTAAACATAAGTCCTGCCGAGAAGTTAAGTAGGACATCCTTCCAGGGTCAGATTTCTTTGAAACCGATGCTACACTCCTGATCCTTTCAGAAATTTGTTCCAAATGTGATGTGTCTCTGTGCTGTAGCCATTATTTAAGACTTTGGTTTACCTGTTGTCTCAAAGCAAATTTGAAATAAGTACTGGTCTTCCAGATAGTGCTGGCAGACTGTTCTGTTTAAATAAAATTGGGAATCACAGTCTTTGTAGTTGTGTCATATTCACAAAGAAACACAAACTCTGAACTGTATCTTAGTATAAAACTGATATAAATTGTGCATTTAACTGAAGCAGTAATTTGGCAGTATTTGTAAGTATTTTACTTTTTTTCAACTTACCAGAATTTTGATTGCTGAGTAGCAGCTTTTTGTGCATGTGTGTAAAGATGGGCAGAAAATTATGGCTGTCGCAGCTGCACGGCAGCACATTTTGCTGGCTACTGTTAAAGTAACTGGCACAGTCCTGTAAAAGGTGTCTGGGGAAAATGAAAAAAAAAATCTACACATACCAGCAAATTCTTTTTGCTGTTATCTGTGTTGTACAAGGAAAAAGTACTTTTTTCTTCTTTTTATCTCAGTATTCATTAAGGACCACTTGCTTAGACCTGACTTTTAGACATCTACATATAAAACTATCTCATGAAGAATGGGCTGTATTTTTCTTCCCATGATATAGCTTGAAGTGACATTAAGTAGAAGGTCTAGGCTCAGCTGTATGAAAGATAGGGTGGAAGGTTAGAAAAAAGAGAAAAGAAACCAAACTAAAACTCAGCTGATAATAAATCTCTGGTGTGTAAACTCAGAAGATAAGACAGTCTCACTGCATAAGTGCTCATGGTGGCAGAGCTGAGTTTTCTGGGGAACTTCTGAGTACTTGACAATCTCTGTGGTGTTCCAGTCTTTAAAGTGTAAAGCCAGTGGGAAAGAAACCTTGATTTATTCTTAGGAGTTGGGAGGAATTGTGTTGAATAAACATGAAAAATTAAACTGAGATCTGTTTGAGGATGTAACCATAACATGTTGACTGTCATGCTTTTTGTGTCAAGGGCTGTGTGTGCTTGGGATTGGAGTTAGGCTGAAGCAGCGGTGTGAACGGCAATGCCTTTGGAATTAGAGGTGGTTCATGAAAGTTGCGGTTTTAACTGTAATCTGTAAACAAGAAAGTTGACGTTGTTTTTAATGGTTAGATGGTGGAAAAGTGTAAGTGTATACAGATATTAAATCCTGCAAGTACTTGACAGGCAGAACTCCTCCGTTGTAACAGACATGGATGGAATTTTGACTTTGGTGAAAAGACAGGCTGCCACATAACCCATAACTACAGCTGCTTTCTGGGAACCAGTTACATCATTTACAGCATGGCTTTAGCTGGCATGACAGCCTTTTCCTGGCATGACAGCCTTCTCCCTTTCCAATTTTTAATTTTTTTTTTAATTTCTTGCTTTCTCAGAGCTGACTTTTCTGTGCAGTACAGCAGTAAAGGATGTGTCTTCCTGTCTCCCCAGGAGATAATGGGGGCCAGTGATAAAGTGGTTAATACTGCCTCCTACCACTACTGTCCAGTAGCTCCTTCTGAGCTTAAATAAATTTGTTACAGTTTTGTTCAGAGTTTATAGTTCATTATGTTCATTTTCAATTTCAGCCGTTTTAAGTCTTAAAACCTTCTGTCTCGAGGCGTTTCCTATGACAGTATCAGGCTTGTAAAGAAGTAGCAATAATTCTTACTAATCCAATTTCAATAAATGGTTGTCAATGACAAGTTACTTGTGGGAATCTGAATGGGCGATGTCTGTAACTGTCCTAGGAAATTTCAGCATCCTTCCTGTTTTTAGATGTTTTTCAAGGAAAGCAAAAGTTGGTAGTTCAGGCCAGTTAGTCTTATTTTTGTTGGGAGGAAAAATGGGCATTTTCAGGTCTGGTGACAGAACAGATGTTTAAGGCAGGAGGTATTTACTGTCTTGCAGATATCTTTTATAGGAAGGATATCCTCCCATCATAGTTTTGAAGGCAAATGCTTTAAATACAAGTCGGTAGCTAAGTTTAATCCTGTGATCTTTGTCAGAAGCAATCTTTACTGTCAGAGTGATTCAGGAGTAACATGAGATTGATTGCCCTGATGCCTGCCTTTGAATTCTGTACAGTTGTACCAGTTTAATATTAATTTTATATGTACTTTAGAATTTAATGGAAGACTCTCTTCACCTACAAGGAGGCATTGAATTCACCCTTTTTCTTTACCCGTTCATATATGTATCACAAAATTGCCTTCACGGTTTGTATGCTATCTCCTCACAGAAAGCATCCAGGAATGGCATTCCTTGATTATTATCTCTTTTCTGCCATGGAAAAGAACAAACTGCTAAGACTTCTTTGCCAATTAAGAATACTCTTCTGCATTTCTTTGTAAATATAGCTATCTAGAGACAGTGTAAATTAAGGAATCTTTAAAAGTAGAAGTACATTAATCTAGACTGACTGAACAGATACTGGAACTTGCTTAACTTCCCCTTTTAGTCAAGTAACAGTGGTAGGTTGAAAGCCTGCCTGCTTTTAACTGTGATACAGTACAGCTGTAAAAATGAGTGTTTGGAGTAGTTCTGAGTTAAGAGATTTATAAGAACACGGCTGGTAGCTGCAGATACTTCTTCATTTTCCCCTCAGGTAAGTGCAAAGTTTATTAATATTTGAATAATTTGCCCAGGGACTTGCTTCCATATACAGAGATTTCTCCCAGACTTGTACTATTTGGCCTGGTCTCTTCTCCTCAAATAGTTGTAGGACATCTTTTTTGTCTTTCTAACTTTGTCTTAAGCTGTGGATCTGGAGTTGCTTGCTCTTTGCCTTCAGAAATGGGAGGGGAAAAAAAATGTACACGGGCAGGTTTTGGTTTCTCTAACTTTGAATAGTGTCTGTTTTAGCCTCTGAGTATCAATTCTATAAATAAGGAAAAGTAAACTTGGTTAGAACTTTTGAAAGCAGAAGCAAAGTCTTAAGTGTCAGTCATTTCAGAAGTGCTCATTTTCTATTAAAATATCGAACTAGGCATTTTTAAAAAGTATACAGGCCAAAAGTAAGTTTTTTATTATTTAGCACGCTAAGGAGAAGGCTGAAAGCTATGAATTTGCATGTTGGGAATGGTGTTTATGGTGTTGACTTTAAACTGTGTTGCAACACTTGAGTGCTTTACTGATTTGAATATGGCTGATAGCAATGCTTGCACACCAGAGAAGCCTGTTGAGGGTGAGGGAGCATGCAGCCTGATGGCAGATTCAGTCATGAACAGTCCCACAGATAATAGAATGTATTAAAACATTGTTAATACTCAAGCTTTCACAAGATTTCCTAGTTAAGAAAACCTTGTGGAGTTCTGATTTCCAATGAAAGCAACAGTTTCAGGTTAAAACACTAAACTGTTAACCTTGCTCTCTGTAGAGCATGTTTCTGTGTGTTAACTTATGAAGGGTGCTGATGGGGCTGAGTGTAATTTAGAGCAGTTTTTATGAAAAGAGTGCATGATGTTTAAGGTTCTTTGACTCACTTTTTTTCCCCATTGTAAATGTCTAAAGTAGTGTAAGATGTGAAATATATATCCTGTATTCAAGTGTTTTATTTACTTACTAGGAATTGCAATGGAACTTTGACAGTCATAAAATTGATAGTATGAAATATTAATTCAATTTAAACCAGAAATTCTAGAGCTGTTATTCTTTTGTGGGTGCAAGACAGCAGCTTTGTGCAAGCTCAGGGTGCATTGACTATAGTGAAAAGCTTCCCATCAACAGCAGTTTTCTGAAGAGTAGAATGGATCAGGTAGAGCCATCTGTGGACTGGTTTCTATCTGTGTCTCTTTTTCTGTCCCTCTCCTTCGCCCTTTTTTTGTCCTTATCTGGTCTTAAGTACACTTCTTTTCACCTTGTGCATCTTTTGAACGTTCGTGTCACTCTGTGACTTAGTTCTACTTGAGTTTGTGTGCTGGGGCATGATCCTGTTTGCCATTCCCCTGCTCTTGCAGTCACATGTCTCAGAGCAAGTAAAGTAAGTGTTCTGCCTTTGGGCTGGCAGAGTTAGAGCTTCTGATGACAAAAAGTAGGAAGAGCTGCAGTTGGAAGGAGGTTGAGAATCACTGCCTTCAAGCAGTAGCTTTTATTGTCTAATAGAAAAGTTATAGCTCTGTTTTCTGAAATAAATCTGCTTCAGTGGCTTGGCACTACCCCAGTGTACCTCTTTGTAACAGTGATCTTTGACATAAGTGAGTCCTGAAGCAGCTCTTTCCCATTCCAGGCAGAGTGCTCAGTGGAAGAAACTAGAAGTCTGTAAAATACTGTTTGATAGTTCCTTGTGATAATCAGAACTTTGGTAGTGTGTACAAGAGTTTAAGGTAAGGAGGACATTATTTCTTCAGAGTTTAATTTCCTACCACATGTTGCTCTTGTGGTGCTCTGTGTGTGCACAAAGGCAGCACATGGGACTTCCGAAACTGCCTCAACTATGGAGTTTCTCAGTGAATTAGTTCTTGTTATTGTTGTATTCCAATATTAACAGGATGTGATACCTCTTAGGGCAAGGTCTGTGTGCCTGAAGTTACAGGTTTTGTATCTACCTCTGTGGTGTGTTGTATTTGCTGGTCTCATTGTAGGCAGAGGAAGCGCAGGTGCTCGTGCCCTCTGCTATCTGGTGGGAATGTGACACGGAACCAGAGTTAGAGATACCACATTTCTGAACTATCCCTGTTTCCTTGCCTGGTTCTTGAGAGCGTTTTTCATGGTCTCATGAACTGCTTAATGACTTCTCTGTTGTATCATAAGTGTGGTGTTCATGATCACAGAGGACAGTCTGGCTGAGCAGCAAAACAAAAAGTTGGTTTTACTTTACCAGGTGTGGTTCATTCTTCACTAGTTCTGTAGACTTGTTATAGACTCTTGTGTAAGAGATGGGAATTTGTGGATCCTGTTAACGGTCTGAGCGTAAATTTCTTTTGCTCAAAGGTGTCTTCCATGGGAGAAGCTTTTTCTATAAATGTGAGTTAAATCCATCAACTAAAATGCAAATTGTACATTTACGCTCATTTTTCATCTTAGAAAATCATCCCAATGTAGGTTCAGTGTTGCTTTTTAAGAAGTATGTTTTAACTGCAGGTCATCTTATGACATTCCTGTCAGATGATCCAGCAGGAGCCAGTGTTAAAGTTGGTTGATCAGGATGAAACTTCGTTTTTTTCCCCTCAAGCACATTGTTTGACATGTGCATCTTTTTCCCTTTTTTTTTTTTTTTTTTCCAAATCTTTTTATCTCTGTGAAAGGATAATTTGATCAGCAGTTTGGAACATTTGAATGATTTTATAATTCTAAATAGGCTTAATAAAAGATTTTTTTGAGCTATGATATGCACATTGAAGTGAAGTAACTGTTTATGTCCGGGATTAGACTGGATTGTCTCTAATGATTAGTTAACTTCTTACTGTCTGTAGGGCCTTAACTTAAAGGCTTAAGAAGCTCAAGTTTTCAGCAGTAAAACAGTAACTTCCATTCTTTTTCAGGCTGATGGATGAGAATTTAACATGACTATCTTTGCTGGATAGGAATGCAGTATCTGAGTTTTGAAGTCTGTACTGCTTCAGCAACTTCTGCCTGTAATGTGATGTAGTGCAGAAATTTTGGAGGTTTTCTGCATGTGTGCTTCACACAGAGTATCAAGGGTCGCTAAACAGCCTCTTCTATGCTTATGCTTTTATCCATTGCCGTCCTTAGCAGCTCTTGCTGTAGCAGAATTCAAAGACAACACACCTGGCTAAAGTCCTTCCCTTCTTAGTGTTGAATGTTTGGCCTCATCATGAAGAAAGATAAGATAAGGAACTGAGGTATGGCAGTGTTAATTACCTGGAAGCAAATAGGAAGTTGTAGTAAAAACAGGGATCAAATGCGTGTTTCCGTAGTTACTGCAGCAGTGGACTGAGTTTCTGTAGTTGAATGACTCCTCATAAAACGTGTTTGTACGATAGAAGCAAGGTGAGTAATACATTATGGGACTCCTTTAGTTTCTCTGCAGTGATACATTAACTGAGAGTACATCCGAGTGAAACCTTTTCATGCTTTCAGATCTGGAATATCTTAGTCACTGTTGATGGCTTTCTTTTTAATGCTATTTTTGCTGATACTTGTATTTTTAAGAAAATAACAGTTTACACAAAAATGAGATGGAGGCCCAGAAGGCCAACATCCATTTCTAGTATTTAATGATAAGACAATGAATAAGTTAATGTTTGTGTTGTTACTAAAACTTGGAAAACCAGTGTAATTTTTATTGAAAGACAAGCTACTGGAAGCCTCTTCATCAGCCAAAGGGGTTTTGTACTGCTCTTTATGAAGTCAGCCCTCTCTTTGTTAGTGAGCTTTCTGTAGGGCTTATGACATTACGATTAGGCAGAAGAAATTTTCTAGTTCAGCCACAGTGACAAGCATATCTTTATTAACCAGATTTATCGTTATGTAAGTCGTCTTACTTCCTCTGTCTTGTTTTTGTCACATTCCAGTATTCAGAGATTGCTGGAAAATGTCTGTTGTTGGAAAGTTCCTGCTATAGGAGATTTCTGCTATAACAACACCCATAAATCATCCAGTTCTTTGGTAGTGTCTTTGCCACATGAGATGTCCCTGATAAATTGTGTAAGTTCATGAATGTCAATACAAATAATTCCATAGTAGGTAATGTTTTTTTAGCCCGTGCTGGGCATGGTGACCCTCAAACTAAACATTGTGAAAGTTAACCAGCTTTACTTACTCTGGGACTCCTTTTGAGAGAGATATGGAAGCTTTCTGTAGTTGCGCTGAGCGAGGCCGGCAAGGCTCAGTCAGTCCTGTTAGAGCAGATGATTTCACTTTTCTGAGTGCTCCTAATTGTGTATGTGTGTAGCCTTCTCCTGTCAACAGCCAGACACGTCTATGGTGTGCAATTAATCTGTGCATCTGTACTGAATCCAACACACTCTGTAGGCACTGAATTGTAGTCCATGAATGGATGAGTACTGCAGCACCTCGTGATGGATCCAGCTCCTTGCTGGAAGTTAGGCGTTGATGGTGCACGTGCACACGCTTCCATTCGTACCTCTGGCCAGGCTGGAGCTTGCTGCTGGGCTTCTGTTACACAATTCCTGTCCCACTTTTCTGGTTACCGCCTCTCTGAGGAGCTCGGGAGCCTCTGCCTGTCCTTTGGGTGAACATTAACCTCGTAGGTGGCACTGCCCATGCTCTCGTTGCACGGTGTGGTAAAGGGCCCTGTGGGTTTCTCGTGGAGGAGCAGCCTCAAGCACGCTCTGCCTGTAGAGCAGCTCTCTCATCACATGGTTTGATGGAGTCCCTGATCTAAATTTGGAGATTGCAGAAGTTAGGCACCTTAATTTCAAGTCTGGTTTCACATACTAGTACAAATTATCCTTGGTTTTCAAGGATACTCTTCAAGTCGGTGGTCCTAGGACTCCTTTTCAGGATGCTTGAAGTGCTTGAACAGATGATACTCTTGTTGAATGTGCTGGCATCTGCCTGAAATTAGTGGTAATTGGATGAGGCGAAGCTGCTACCTATGCATGTCTGTTGTTGGAGTTTTACTTAAATACAGCAACTTTGTGTCTACCAGAAATATGCTGGCTGTGATTCCACAACTTTGTGTAATACAGTTCCTTTGCTTCATGTCTGTATTAAAGTTGAGTTTTGTGACTTTATGTCATGGAAAGTGATTCTTCAGAATCTGTTAGCCTTAAGCAAGTCTTTCTAGCCTTAGAATAGCAGAAAAGCTTTGTAGTGTGGCACATCTCTAAACAAAAAGATTGTTTTTTTTGTTTTTATTTGACTTCTGTTCAGGGTGTCGTTTGAGTTCAAAAACATGAACTAACTTGCTGCAATCTCTGGAACATGTGTGTGAATATTTGAACAGCGGAGTTTGTTACTTTACTTAAGCAGAAAAATATAAGACTTGTTTTTAAATGCTTCCTTTTTTACTCCAAATACAGGCTAATATAGAAAAATTGTTTTGCTCCTGTTTTGACTGAGGCTGTAACTTGCACATTAAACATAGGAAAAATGCCTCTGGTGACGATGGCATCTAAAAGTACCCTTCGAACAAAGATCTTGTGCTCTCTCAGTACAGACTTAAATGAGAGGATGTGGGAGTGTAAGAATGGCTTGAAAATTCGTCAGATTTCCTGTGCAGAAAGAGGAGTCCAGTTGCCTTTAATGTCTCGGTAGTGAGAAGCGGATGTAAAAGCTGAGAGTCGGCAGACAACCTTCTGAGCGTGAGACTTTCTACTCAAGGTCTCAAACAGAAGCTTTGCAGTATTTTTGTTTTGACAAATACTGGATCCTAAAAAGATCATTCAGACTGCTTAAGCTAAGAGCTTAAACTATTTACTCATCAGATAATGTTAGGTACTGTAAACATCACTAAGAGCTGGAACTAATGCCTGCCTCTCTGTGGACTAGATAACAAGCTTGTCTAAATCCAGCTGATTAGAAAAAAGGAGAAAAAAGGATATATTGACCAACTGCCTAGAGCAAGGGCTTCATAGCATTTTTCCTAGGCTGTCTTCCCCCTTCAGAATATTCAAATAATAGACTTGTTGGCATAATGATGGGTAATATTAGGGACAACTGATTACCTTCTATTTAAGGAGTCTTGAATTGATTGTTTACCTGAAAGCCAGACTTGTGCCTCTCTCCCAGCTGAAGCTGGGACACTTTCTAAGTAAAAATATGAAGGATGCTGAAGCTGGGGCATGTTATGAGTAGGGGCTGCAGGTATGTATTCAAGAAAGACTAAGCACAGCAGAGCCTGGTGAGAAGGAACTTTCATGGAATAGGAAAGTCTTCTGTGTTTAGTCTTTGCTTAGGACAGATCTATGTCCAAGGGAGATCTTAAACTGATGTTGCAGTTAGCATATGCAGCTTCTATCCTATAATTACAAGCCTTAACTTATTGGAGAGTTGGTGTAGCTTGCTCATAGCAAGCTTTAACAGTTAAAACTCTTAGAAAGCAGAACTGGTCCACTGGTTCTGGTCACATGAGGATCTTGTTTTGCTGTGCCTCTGTAGATAGCAGAAGAAACAGGACTGATTTGGCAATCAGTTGGTCCATGTGTTAATTCCTGGTTTCCCTAATGTAATTCAGTGCCTTGGTTGGGTGTTGTGTATCCAAGGAGAAAACATACATTAACTGAGCTCTGAGGTAAAAAAAATCATGGCATCTGTACTTGGGAGTGAAGAAATATTCCAGGTTGTGCTTTTTGCCTGTTTCTCTGTATAGCAAAAATATTTTAAGACAAAAGAACTGCTCTTGACATTCATTATGAGAATTATCAGACTTTCTGCAAGGATTCTGCACTTCTGACCAAGTTTCTGTAAGTTCTGTAAGATCTGAACTTAATTGTCCTCCTCCATTGTATTTATCTAGAACATCCTCTCATTAGAAATAGGAAAAGATTCGCCATTTCTCAGTCTGTTGTATGTACATGCCCTTTTTACCCTGCTCTGGAAACCTGCTCCGTAACTAATCTGGAGAACATGTCATCTGTGTTCTGCCTTTTCATCTCTGAGTTGAGTCACTCTAAGGACTTGAGTCACTCTCGGGAGAGTAGTTCTGTTTCAGAAGGGAACTGGAGAAAATGCCCTGTTATTTCAAGTCTGGCATCAACTACATTCTTCTCTGCTCGCAGTTAAACTTTAAGCCTGTGTAATATAAGAGTATTCAGATGATTGGCATATTTACTGCTTCCACATTCATCTTTGAAACAGAGGGATATGCTTATTGTATGGCTAAATGGAATAAGTGTTTAGCAGTTTCAGTTCAGTTGGGTTTTTTTTACACAAAAGCTACTTTCTTCTTATTGCTGCATTTGTAGTAAATGCAGATACAGGTTCCTGAGCTCCAAGAAGCTGCGTGAATTAGGGCTTGGAGGCCAGTAATAGTCTGGTGAGAGTCAGAACTTCTGCAGTGTGGGCAAAGTCTACTGGAATTGGAGCATACACTATTTCCAATTGTAATTAATAAATAATAATAAAAAAATGATAAGGATACTCATCTACTAAAATTCAGTCACTCTGTAATACTTATAATTATTTTGAAAACCTGTATTTTTCAGGGAAGTTGCTAAACTGTGCCACAGTACTGAACTTGAAATACCAAGTCCAGTGTTTAAAAGTTGCAATACGGCACTGACAGGGGAAAGTGTTCAGAATTGGAAATCCTTTCTATGACTTTGGAGTAATTATCGGAGGAAAAGCTCGTCAGTGTTCTGTTTGGTAAATTACACTTCAGAGAATACATTGTGTTGGGCTGATAATACTTTAAACCTCTGCCAAATGTTTGCCATGGGACAAGGGAAGGTTATGTCTGTCTCTGCAACTCTAAGCTAACTGGATGATCCTAATTTACTCACAAAATCAGCTTTTAGTACATGAATAAATACTAGAGGTACATTTTAAACCATATTTAGTGGTTTTACAGCTCAAACCTGTAAGGACTAGCATGCTTAAGTCCTGTAACTCTTACTGTTCTAATGAATGAAAAAAAGGGACTACTTGGGTGTTGAAAATGGTCAGGGTGTCACTAGAGTGCTCTGGTGTTACATGAAAGCAGAGCTGCAGTCTTCTGGAGGCAAATAGTTTTAACCTTGGAATGTATCTTAGCACTGGTGTTATTAACTGCATGATGTACAGTTGAAGCTCAGACTATTGAGTTTTAGTGTAATTATTTGATCTTAAACACTTGGTTTAATTTCTGTCCTAGTTTCTCAGCTGTGCAGAAGTGAATAACTGGGGATTTTTGAATAGTTCTCAGACTACCAATTCCTCAAATCACAGGAGAATTTCCCCTTTCAACTGAAGATTAAAGTTTTGGCAAAATACATTCATAAGAGGAAAAAGTAGTCTGTATCCTCTTAGTAGGGTATAAAATTCTCAAGTTTTCTTGCTGTGGACCTATTAGTGAATTCCAGTATTTGTATATTTTCCTGTTCTTGTAGGACACTGGTTGTGTTGCTTTCTGCCTTTTTTTTT
>WBMY01015309.1:49895-181999 GCA_013397315.1 Donacobius atricapilla
TTTACTATGAAGAGTAGCTTCCCAGAAGCTCTGCAGGGGTTATTTTGACTGCTCAATGTGTGTTCTGTCTTATGTCTGACACCAGAATTGTTTGTAAGCTACCATAAGCCTTCTGACACTTAGTTATCTTTATGGATCTTTATAGCTTATTTTTTCTTCAGCTCATTTTGTATACTTTGCATTTTAGATATGTCTTATGATGGGCTGTTGTGTCTAGCAGTCTGTTGTGATCTGTGTTAGGGAGGATACATCACCTTAAATGCACATTACTGTCTCTCCTGTGCTTTCTATGTTTTGGACTAAGCAAAATCAAGCACAGGCAAAGATGATGTGTGTAATGTGATTTTTAAATGTGGTTCATATCTATACAACAGTGTTAGGTATCCAGGCTAGGTGGAGTTACTCCTAAATGGAATTCAGACAAAGCTTTTGAGTTGAAATAGCTTGCATGTTAAGTCGTGAAATCTACATTTGTCTGGGCTTTTGAAGACGTTCTGTAGATTACCAAATAAAGAGGAAATTAAATGGCATCTCAGGCCACCCCAGATGGTCACTGCAGTAGTGTCCTTGGGATGCAATTGTCTGGCTGGAGCAAGGGAGAGGACTGGAATGTGGGCTATTGGGTCAGCAGTTGAGGGTTTGGACAGAATTTGAGGACAGACTGACCTCTGCATCTGTTTTCCTCTGCATCTCAGCCCTGAGTCATTCCTGTTACCTGCCTGTGAAGACACGTAGCCAGCTCTGACACGGGCCTTACCTGGGCTGTGCCAGTCTTGCTTTAATGGTGGCAACGGCTGCAAAATTAGTTAATTTGAAGCCCTATGTAGACAGTGCTGTATCTGACAATAACCACCTGCTTTGCCTCCGTATTTCAGCAAACTGTCTTGAATGGAGTACCCTGAATTTCTCAGTAAAACCGACTAAGCCCTATGTTAATGGCTGTACCTTTTTTCCTGAGGACATAGCCATTAATAAATTTCTCAGAAGTTTTCCTCCTTGTAGCTCAAGTGAGTGTGAAACTTGGAGGCTTGAGGAGCACTGGCTGTGCCTCTGCCTGTTGAAACATGTACATCAGAGAAAAGCAAACACTGCGATTCACAGAAGGCTTTTTGCATCTTTATCGTTAATGGTTTTCTTGAGCATGAATTTTGTATGGAGAACAGGATTTAATCAGGTGCTGTACTAATTCCACCTTCCCCTTAAGTGACAAAACTAATGAAGTCAGGGATGGTCGCTTACATCAGAAGGTGAAGTCTCCCTTATTTAGCAGGAACAAGTAGGTTTATTGTCTGCTTCCTTCTTTTGAATTCATCATCCTACAAAGCTATGCCAACATAGTGTATGGAGGGCAGGCAAGGATATCTCCTGGGAATGAGTTTACTCTTTTGTTGTTCACCTGCTCTTCTCATTAGCCTGTCAAAGAAACAGTATTAATTTACTCCACAAAGGTCTATTGGAGTAAAGAGTATTAGTTGGTGAACAAATCTTGTCTGTAAACTAAGATGGCAGCTAACTTGGTTTTTCTCAGCTATACTACTTATAGTATAGGTTACAGTTTGGGCATCTATTATTTAAAAAGAAAAATAAAAAATCTCTCTTGACAGGTTTTATGGACTGAACCAGATTAATCTAGATCATATATAAGAAATTGTTGCCTTGAAAGCTGTGGAGATCTTCCAAAGGGGCCATGCTTTCTTGCAGCTTCTTCTGTGTGTGCTCCCACTTCAGCACCCTTGTCCTTTCTGTGTGCAGTGCTGCCCAGTGCTCCTGTGCAGCAGCCTCCTTCCTCTCCAGTTCCTCCTGTCACACCAGGCTTAATTCTTTGCCCCGTGCTGGCAGGTGATTTGCTTCCACTGTTTTTCTGGATGTTTCCACCATCTCTTCAATCCACTATAACATAGAGCAGTTCTGCCAGGTGGAATCCTCCCATCTAGAATTGCTCCACAGCTATTGCTGCTGGCATTTGCTTCCCTTTCTCACCTGAAGCCAGTCTGCAGGAATGGGTTGTCAGGGAGGAGGAATCACAGCACAGGAAATGCTGAGCAGCCATGAGTGGGAGCAGTGCAGGACTGGAGAGGGCAGAGGGGTCTCCAGTGGGTTTAGGTATTCCTTTCAGTGAACCAAAATTCTGCTTAAGATTTTAGTATTTACAAGGGGATTTAACCATTCAAATTTGGCAACATGATGCTATGTGTCCTGCCAGTGGAACAGCAGAAATATAATAATTTTTCTGTTTAATGACATGATCAATCATGCTTGAAAAAAAATTCATTTTTGGTACTGAGTAAGAAGCTTTTTGTACTGCAGTGTAGCAGGGTAGAAGGAAATGTTTTTGAGTGTATTGAAGGAACTTGTTGAGTTTCTTAAATAGTCACTTGGGCAGTGGGACTTTCAATCCTGTTGTGGACTGTAGGCAGTGATAGAACTGCTCTGTTCAGCTCTTGCCAAGCAGCATGAATGAAAGGATCTTATGGCTTCCATTCAGTTTATAAGATAATTGTTAACCTATACAGTTGTCTGGCAAGAGGTCCTTGAATGAAAGGGACTGAGTAGGGTGGCAGAACAATTGTTAAAACAAACCCTATGCATTAATGGAGTGAATGTGCTATGGGTTTGTTTTTTTTTGTTTGGTTTTTTGTTTTGGTTTGGTTTTTTGGTTGTTTTTTGTTGTTGTTGTTGTTTGTTTTTTTTTTTTTAATTTCCTTCTCTGCAAGAAAAAGAAATAATGCTTCTTACAACATTTCAGAAAAAAAAAATCACATCAACACATTAACTTCACGGGCAGTTGCTTATCCTAGGTGCTGCCTTGACACAAATTGGCAAAATTTATCATTAGTTAATATTATTCTTTTTTTGGTTTTGCTTTTCAACCGTCTGTCACAATTATTTGCTTCGATGCAGCTGTGAATATGATCCCTTGGTTTTATTCGGCCATTATATTTTGCATATTATATCAGAGTCCTTGCCTTCTTTTCTCCTAGCTGTGCTCTTCAGGTTGCGAGTTCTTCCTTTGCAGAGAGGGCAGGAGGCAATGGGTGGCGTATTTTGATCATGGTTCTCACTTTGACTGAGATCATTCCCAGCCTCGATACTTTATAACTCTTGCCCTTTGTAGTGGTTATCACATTCGCCTAATTTTTATTTTAGTGGAATAGGATTAAAAGAAAAGCAAAACAGGTTCAATTTAAAATAGAAACAGTTAGATTTATTAACATACAGTAAAGGTAAACAAACAAAAAAAAACCAACTACGAAACCCTCTCAAAAACAACCCCTCTTCCTTCCTAGCAACAATTTACTTTTCCACGAAAAAGCAATGTAAAGGGACAAAACATCAGAACTCTTAAGTCAGCATTACTTAATAAAATAGTCTTTCATTCAGTCTTTTGAGAGAGACAAGTCTTTCTTGATTCTTCTGGTAACTTNCTGGGACAAATCAGTAATGTTATGGTGTTTGTGATTAGAAATTTAACTGCAAAGCAACATATTTTTGTTAAATGCTCGTAAATCAGGATTACCTGATGTAAGAACTGCTGGTAGCTGATTAAATACAAATTAACACTGGATATTTCATGCCTCTTCAGCTGGATTTGAAATGACATGACAGGGATTATACATTTCTGAATCAAGTTTGTGCCAAAAACAGATGCATTGCAGAATATGTTTGACTTTGCTTTAAGAAGCAGAAAGAGTTGGAGGACCAAATGAGAAGATCACTCTTTAAAATAAACTTTGAGATGTGAGATACTAAAAAGAAGGATTCTGGTACCAGGAACACCTAAAGCAGGAGCAGCAGTGGTTTTACTGGAGACAGGTTAAGTGACAACACTCGAGTATTTAAATTAGCTGAAATCCTTGAAAGAGAAGCAGCCTACAAAACACCAAAGGGAAAAGACTTATGAACCTTTTATCACAACAGGAAGGTACCAGTTCTGGGCAGTTCATCATCCAGTTACTGCACTAAGAAAGGTAGGCAGCTTGCTATATAAATCTACTGCAAATGAGCTGAAATACCCTCCAAGTGCTTGCAATGGAATCTCAGTGCTGCATTTCCCTAGGAAATGCTGTTTTGTCTGACCATACAAATACTGATTTTTATAAAGCAAAAACTTAGTTTTGAAGCAGAAAATCCTAGTAATCCTAGAGAAGTTCAGATAGGTAAAAACTTCGATTGGTGGCATTTTTCTTTAACTGATGAAAACCCTAGCAATGAAGTATTTTTTCCCTGTGTGCAGTATATGTGGCACTGTAAATAAAGCTTGAACCGAGACCTACTTTTTTCTGCTGCAATTATGTGTAACTCGGCTCCGTAATGCAGAGATGTAATGCTCTATTTTTTGTGCTGTAACTATATGTAACTTAACTCGGTAATGCTGAGATGCAATGCTCTATTTCTGATGCGTGTGATCATGGCTAGCTAATAGCCTTACTGACTCACAGAAGAGTTTGTAAGGATGCTTCTCTGCTTGCTTGTAATGTCACTTCCATAAAATCACCAAGTGTTTTTGAAATCGACATGTTTCATTTGCATTCCTAAAGGATTATGTAGGTTCCTTGGCACTGCAGGATTAACTTTGATTTATCCCTGGCACTGGTTTATGTGATTGAAATACTGTGTATTGTTTATGTTTAATGGGGTTCTTCTGTTTTTTCAGATTGTGAGAACGAGCTGCTGCATCAATAATCTGAAGAAGGGAGTTCTCTGTTAAGACTGCAAGAAGATACTACTAACTGGTAAACACTTGCTTGAGTTTCTTTTCTTGTAGAATATTTCTTTGTTTTCCATAATATTTTAGGCCAAGGAGTACAAAGTATTTTGATCTGTTGAAAGCAAGAAGTAGTTCATGCAATATTTTTTCCAACTGTCTGTAGCTCACCAGACAAAAAGACTCTGTAGCAGTGGATAACATGTGGGTATTTAAATTGGACTACAAATTGATTAAATTCCTACTCTCTCAATAGGGAAAAAAAGACACCATTTTTTTCCTGTAATGACATGTTAGACATAGTCTGTTTGCCTTTTTAGCTGAGACAAATACAGTGTGTCTGTACTGTGTCCTATATAAATATCATTTGAAGTGTGATAGTGCAAACAGTGAAACTTCAAATATAGTGCTTCAGAGTCTGGAGAGAGAAAAAAGGAAGCCTTAACAGAAGTCCAGATGCTTTGGAAGATGCCGTTAATGTGCTTGTAATTATTCAGTGAATGTTTGTTGAGGCCTAATTTTCACTGAGGATAATGTATGTTAATAAAACTAAGGATATCTTGTGATTCCCAGACACGCAAAGCATGTGCAGGCTGCTTTTAGGTACAGAACAATAATAGGATCAGCAGTGAAGAGCTATGACTACTTAATAGCAGTTTTCCAGCCCATAAGTTGAGATGCTGAGCTACAGTATTGCACAGCAATCACAAGGAAACCTGAGAATTTAGGACATTTGAATGTCATGACATAGATAAATCATATGTACACTGAGAGTGGGTACCAGAGTTACAGCTCACTTCTCAAACAGTTAATGTTGTAGATGAAGTAGCAGTTTTCCTCTGTAATTATACCTTACTACACATCTCCTATAACACTTGGATCTTACCTTTCTGTTTACTGCTGCCATTTGAGCTGCAGGGCTCATTAAACTTCTGTCAATAGAGGGTTCTTAGCCCAAATGGGGTGATGTGACAGGGTTCAAGGATGAACATGGAAAGAAACGTATCCTAGCCAATAAGAAAACATTATACTTTCATGACTTAAGAATTTACAGATGTTTTATTAATCTTCACTTGCCAGTTAATTTGCCTAAATTTTATAACAGTCTGTGTAGCTGTTGCAGAGAATATTAAAATGCTTGGTTTGGTTACTCTGCCAAACCTAGATTAATGATAGGAAAGTTTTGAAAGCTTGTAGTAGTCAGCAATGTGCTTCTGTCAGAATGACATAGTAAAAACAAAGTTTGACTTTTTTAGTCTTTATTTTTTTTTAATATAAAGATGACTTGTATAGTACAGCTATTTCTGGGTGATAATTTAAAGAGTTGTGTTGCCTGTAAAATTGCAGTTCCCAAAGCTAAAATACATAGGAGACTCATTCTTAAATACTGGGTTTGAAAGTGTATGACCTTCAGTTTACAGGAGAAAAAAACTCTGGCATGTAGTGTGCCACCATTTGAAGTACCAAAGCACTGTATTGCCAACATAAGTTTTGAACCATGCTGTAATTATCTGATAGTAATCTTTAGGGTAATACTTTGGATTATTCTGATTGTATATGATAGGAACAAGTAATGTCTGTCTTTCTCTAAATCTGGGTGCATAGCTTGCCTTCTACAGAAGACTGAAAAGCTTATTAGTCTAGAATTGAAGTCTTCTGTCTCCTCCCTACTTTGGCTTCCTCTTCCAGCCCATCATCTCCCCATCTCTCTCGGAGAGAGAAGTTTAACAGGATGGCCGTGCTGAGTGAAACTGGGTAGTTCTATGAAGTAGTTCTTTGTCTGCAGCCGTGGTAAAGTATTTGTCTTAATTCAGTATTTCCTTTAGGATCACTAAGTCCTTTTTAAGCTTGGGGAAGTGCTGCACAAACTTGGTTTTACTATTTCCAGCAGTAACTTTGATTTGGGAAGACAGGAGCTGAGAGCCTGCTGAGCTCTGCTGTATTTTAGACCTGGCGCAGGTTCTCAGCTCTGGCCCTAGCTCTGGGACTGTGCTGAAAAGAGAACGTGCCATGTGGATGCTGCATCCCTTGGGGCAGAGCATGTTTGTGTCTGGGTCCTGCATGACTGGTGCCAAGATAAAAATTTTAACCCAGCTGATCCTTGGTGTGGTGCAGAATAGCCTAAACGGTTGTAGATGTGCATGCCCATTTTATCCAAGTGGTGTTTCTTTTGCTTATGATGTTTCAACTGTCCTTTATCACAGACACTGAGGGATGAGTAATATTTCAGTGTTTGCCCTATTTTTCTTGTATTAGCTGTTCTTTTTCATTACGCTAACTTAACTTCTGTGGAATTATTTTTCCAGTTTATCAGTTGTTCAGAAAAGATCTTGATAATTGTCTTCTGCCTTCATGTATAATATTCACTCTCATTTTAGTGTTATCTCTTGGATGCAGCTTGAACTTGTCTGCATACTTGAAGATTTAAAAATCTTTCCATGCAACTTAGAATTGTTCCCCTGTAATGATGATCAGGAGATGTTTTGAGCAAACTGATTAACATGTTGTGAAGTCTCTGTTTCAGTACTGGTATTGCACTGTGGGTGGATTAACAGGTTTTGCATTTATGCTAATTTTAATAAATATGAAAACACCTTCAGTATTATGTTTACAAAGTGGAAGTAAATGCATACCTGCCATTTTCTTATTAATTTTGAGAACTCTTTGTTGTGGCTTGTATAGCTCTTATGAAAGTAACATTTGTTTGGCTGGCACATCTTTAAATGTTTTGCTTCCTCTTGTGAAGGCTCTTTAAACCTTCTTCAGTAACAATGTTAGTCTTTTCATGCAAGTCCCTTAATATGTGTTGAATTTAAAAAGAGCAGGAATATCTGTTGTACCTGTATCTGTGCGCCTGAAAAAGGTTTGAAGTGAAGGATCTCATGCAGAAGCGATCCTGTATTTGAGTAAGGCCCTATTCTGTGTGTTTACAGAATTCTGTTTGGTTTTGACTGGTGGGGAAGTTTATATAAAGTCAAACATGCTGCAAGAAATATAAAGCTAGGTTCTGTTTTGTTTTGCTCAGTGCTAAATGTTTCCTCTGTTAAACAAGGAAATAGGTTTTATAAATGTGTAGCTTTTAATGGCTGCTTTCAGAAGGGTTGATTTGTTTGTTTTGTTTGTTTGAGGAAAGCTACGTAACCCACATGGAAAGTGGTGACATTAAAAATACTTCTAAAAGCTTTCAATGCAAAGCTCACCAGATACCAACAGCAGGGTAATGTGGGAACATCACGGGTAAAAGAATAATATGCCACAGTGATGTTATAGAAGGTAAATATGCAAAGAAAAATTGTCTTTCGGACAACTGAAACTACCTGTACTTCCCATTTGTGCCACAAGTTAAAAACAATCTCCTTTAGTATTGTTGCTCTAAATATATTTTTGGAGGTTTGTCTGTAAATTCAGCAGAGCCTCTTGAATTGATTTGTCATCCATGTGAAAGTGGATTTGTATAAATGGCTCTTAATACATGGAGGTTAAGTAGTTGTGATTTTGACACTTAAAATGATGTGGTAGAAATTCTCATCATGATGCTGATATTCTACCAGCATGCATTTATTTTGCATTAATGGTAGTGTCTAAGGCAAAAAAGAGAAACAGCTGACTTGTTTCAGGCTGAACTGAGCTGTCTTGTATTTATTTGCTGCATTTTATCTCGGGGCTTGTTTAATGCGCTTCACTGCAATAGCAGAGAAATAGATTGAGGTGTTAAAAGCTTTTATGCAATGCTGTGTTTTTAAAAGTTCAGTAGCATGTATTATCAATGTAAATAATGTGCCTATGCTGAGGAAACATCATGTGATATATTTTTTTCCCACAGTAGATGTAAAATAAGTTAAACCTTGAATGAAAATTGTTGTAATCTGCGAATGATCAGTGACGAGACTTTTTCACTGTAATCAAGTGGAATTCAGTGTCGAGCTCCTCTGAAATATCCTTCCTTTACTTGTAGTAGTCCTACTGCAACAGTTAATAGAGTAGTTTAAAAATAAGTGAGTTTTGAATTTGGTTTAAAGGCTTATTTAGTAAACTGTGCTCTTGAGACTTCAGCCATGCTGATTTGTTTATGAAGGTAAAGCTGTTATTTTTCTTTACCTGTAAATAGTTGCTCAGGACAACATGAACTGTTTAATTCTGTTTGTCCAATGAGCCTTCAAATCAAAGGCATTAATTTAAGGGTTGTTTTGACTTCTTGAAAAGTCATTTTTAAACAGGGCAGCAAAATATGTAAACTTCTCTCATCAGAAAGACGTTTGACCTGAAAACCTGTGCTTGTTGAGACAGGTGACTGGACATTCGTATTAAGTTTTATGTGGTTTGTTCTATTAGGTTAATGTCAGATGTTGCTTATTTCACTTCCTGACTTAGAGAAGAACTCTTTAAATACTTGTTAAAGGATAATTCTAGGTTTTGTGGAGGGAGGGTTGTTAGTTTTTTTAACTCTGCAGGCACCTGAACTATAGACACACGGTCCTTTAGTTCTTGTTAGTGTTCAGCTTACTACTCGACTATGTAACTGCAGTTTATTATTTAGTATCATAGAATGTCTCAGGTTGGAAAGGGCCCACAGAGAACATCAAGTTCAGCTCTCTGCTCCTTGCAGGACTCCCACTAAAATCCTGTGAGCTCAGAGCACTGTCCAGACACTCCTTGAGCTCTGTCAGGCTTGGTGCCATGACCACTTCCCTGGGGAGCCTCTTCCGGTGACCAGACATCCCCTCCGAGCAGAAGCTTTCCTTCATGGCCCATCTGACCTTCCTTTGCAGCTTGACTCCTTCCAGGTGATCATGGAATTAATTTGAGAAACTATTGAAAAGAAATAGTGTGCAGCTGTTGAGACTCAGTGCCATTAAATTACAGTGCAGGAACTAAGACCTTGTCATATAGCTCCTGTTTTTTTTGGTTTATTTTCCTGCCTGTTGGACAAAGCTGTTGAATACACACAACAGTCCCTAGGAGCTGAACCTGGACATTCCCATGTTTTCTCTCTTGTGTTTGTTACCTTGTAGTCCGTAATTTTTGTATGTTTTTCCATCTCACATGCTACCCAATAAACATTGAAGATCCCAGGTTAAAATGACATGGTTAGATTCTTCCTTATGATTGATACAATCACTTTTAGTATTCTAATCACCCATGTTTTTACTAGAATAATTTCCAAACTGTACTACTGCAATGTATAGCTGATCGGAAAAGCTTATTCATACCCTGCCCTCTTCTTTTTTTTACTGTAGCTGCAACAATTATTGCAAATTTATGTGTAGGTGGAGCTGACAGAGCTCCCTGGACAAGTTGCAGGCACTTTCAAGAGTCTCAGTGCTCTGTCACAGTTCCTCTGGTGGGAGCAAGGGCTCCTCTATCCTCCTCGACAGAAATCACTGCTTGTCCCAAGGCTCTCATGGAGTCACCCTTTGGAAGGTCCTGCCTCCTTCTGTGGATGGATGAGTTAAAACTGGAAGGAGTTGCCTCTGCTGAGATGTGCATAGTGGGGCAGCACTGGGGACTCTGGGGAGAAGGAGTTAAAGTGAACTGCTTGACTGTCAGCTGGAAACTGTGGCAAAACTTATGGCTGCTGGTGTCCATAGGAAGGGCTTTTCAGGCTTTTACAGATCTAAACTGCGTTCTTAGCAACCTGAAGTGAACACATCCATTGTCTCTGAGCAGCAGAGATGCTGTATGGGATACCTCCATAGCTGTAGTGTAATCAGCTTAGGTCTAAGTTCATCTTAGAGTTTTACCCATCAGACAGGTAACTAGGGCTTCTGCTCTTAGTTTTTGATACTGCTGATGAACAGTTGATGATTAAAACACACTAAAACCAGTAAAAATATCTATTAGGTTGGAAGTGACTGTAACTCTTCTGTGGCTGGGGTTTGTTTGGTTGTTTTTTTTGGTATAAGTTCCTTGCTGTTCGTATGATATAGTACAGTCCTGAGGAAAGTGCTTTTGTTGGTTTTTTTTTCTTTTACCCTGAGTAGAAATCTAGATTAGGAATGACTTTTAAGCATTAGGGAACAGGGCTGTGGGTCTTGGCGTTGCTCAGAGCTGCTCCTACACCACTAATAATGTGAATTGGAAAGCCCTGCTGACCTTTCCTTGTCTTACTGTGTGTATTGTGCAAGTGGATGAACACTGCAGCAAACTTCCTGGGACAGGGCATAGTTTCATTTCTGTTTTGATTATATTGAGCCAGAATTCTCTGTTAAGCTCTGTCATATTCCTAATAAATTATATCATCTGTATATCTTAGATAAATAAGCTGTTGAATCACTCGGGTGGTATTCAGGAACACTTCACAACTGGGTGTTAACAGCATAACACAGGAAGCATCTACTGCGGCAAAACAGCGATGCCAGGTAGTCATGGGGAAGTTAAACATGCAAAGGAGAACAAATGCCAGTATCACTTAAAGGTGTAGGAATGATATCCCATAACTCTTTGTACCTTAGGAATATTTCAGTAGTTTCTTTGAGGATTAAAAGCCTGAGTTCTAGACAGTTCTTAAAAATTCTGCTCATGTTTTATAGCCGGTACTAAATCACTTCAGGATTTATGGAAGTTCAAAAGAAATACAGGAGATAATATGGTACCAAAAGTAGAAAGTTCACTTGTTTGAGTAATTGACTGTTAGACACAGGACTTGCTTTAATAATTCTTGCAGGATTTTAAAAAATTTTTAAAAAATTTTTTCTTTTGTGGTAGAACCAGAAGCTGTGTCACTTGGACTAAAGTACCACAGCTCTACTCCCTGCTCTACTACCAGAAAAAGCAACCAACCACAAACTAAAACCCAACTCTAAATTAAACAAATAAAGAAGTCCCATCTCTGTTTTGCTAAAATTCCTTATTTGTCTTCTGGTTACCCAGCAGTTATTTTTCTCATCTTGTTTCTATAAGTGAAAAAGTTTATTTGGTAATATTTAAATTAACTTTTTTATTCGGTTAAAAAAATCCCTTGTCCTTGATGTTCAATTGGCAGGGTTTTTTCTATGTAGAGCTCTAAGATGCAAAATAAGACTATGATAGTTTATTTTACTGTGTCCACTAAGCCAAAGTAATGGTTTGTTGCAGAACACACATGTGTAAGTGGATGAAATAAAAGTTTTCATGCTGAATACTAGTTTTGTGTAAATATACTCTTCTGCTATACAAGCTTCTCAAATATTTTAGTTTTCCTTTTTTTTTTTTTTCTTCTTAAGTTGTTGAAAGGGGTGTATGCGTAGAACTGTTTGTCCCTCCTATTGGTCTATAATGCAGCATCTAAACTTTTCTGAAAGTTTCAAGGAATCGTTTAGGTTGGAGCAGATGTGCAAGATAAGACCAACTTTTACCCCTCTGCTTGCCTAGTCCACAGGAATATAATGTGATACATAATTACAAAAGGTATTTAAAAAGAAAAGAGACCTTGACATTAGGATCATATGAAATGAAGCTGCTATGCAGCAGTAACAGTTTAGAGATAATGTATTCTGTGAAAGTATAATAATTAAGGAAAATGAAATAAGCTTGAAAAATTATAATGGAACACTAGACCTCTGATACATTCACAGTTCATTCTATCATTAAATTACAAATCTAAAACATGGGTTTGAGTGTAGCAAGTAATATTGGGTATGGTGGCAGCACTGAGAAATTACACAGGATACGGAAAGATTTAATATAACACTTGGACTTCTAAGATGCAATTTTGCCTCACTAAGATAAATGAAAATGAATGGAGAAGAAAGATTTGAGCTGGAGCTTTGCAATCAGAAGTCAAAAAAGTGGTTTTATAGCAAGCAACCAGTACATTTGCTCTTTATGAGGAACTGAGGTCGCTGCAGTGGTGGTAGCCTGCTTTGCTAATCTTAGTCTCATATACAGTTGCCATACAGATACAGAAGAAGCTTTGTCTGCAATCACTGATATTAAACGTGATTTCACATCCATTTACAATTGAACCATGGGTTCATCTGCAGGTGCCCTGAAACTCCCTTTGAGACATGATCTTAGTAATGAATTATTTCTTATAGCTTAGACATCTGTTACTGTTACTGAAGTAAAAATCAAATTTTATTACTAAACATTTCTTCGTTTTCTCTTTTTATTACCCACAAGATGTGGGATGTCTTTGATTTGCGGGTTCTGTTTTGGACTGGGCTTGGTTTTTATGTTTTAGTGCGTGCTTCTAAGGGTAACAAGTTTTTAGAGCTGTTTCCACAAACTTTATTTCATCTGAAACTGAACCAAAAGAGCGGGAGCATCTAAAAATTGCTGGGTAGTCTTTGCACTAGATTCTTTTACCTTTGGTATCCAAGGGTCGTTAAGACTAATGAACTGAGACCCTCTGTGCCATAGTCCACAGCTGGTTCACATGGATTTCAAGTTGGTGGTGCTTACCAAGAGGAGTCCTAGTGCAAGCTTGAACTGCAAACTAGGAATTTATACATTTGCTCTGTCAAAGTAGCAGTCTGTTGTGTCTTGAAAACAGCTTTACATGCCTGGTATTTCACATAGAGCACATTAATCCCATGCAAGCTTTTTCTAGTAAGTGTTGTAAGCTTTGTGGAGTTAATACTTTCTGAAGTTCCCTGATGAGCTGAGATACCAGTTGAGTACACAGAAAGTAATTTAGATTCTTGGTGCAAAGTTGTTGTTAATTACTTCTTACCACTCAGTGTTTTCAGTTTTTAGTGGGCAGAAGAATCTGAGTGTTGGAAAGCCTGAAAAATCACCATTCTTGTAAGCAAATCATGACTGACAAGTCCATACCTGAGTGCAGAGGCTTCTTAATTAGTTCAGCCAGAGCTGGGCAGAGGACAGTGGTTTCATACTGGAAGTTATTGGTTAGCTGTTCTCATGTGAAATCCATTCTCACATATTGCTGAGTTAAGCAGCATCAGTTCAACATGAGGTGGATGCCCAAAGCACAGGGCTTACTCAGTGGTTAGCCAGTTTTCATTGGGGTTTTTTTCTCCAGTTTCATTATGCACAATGATGCCAAGTTTACTTACTGTGTCTTTTTTATCTGAGTACCATTTGACTTGTCAGCTACAGGCTTTTCCTCTGACAAACTGAATGGTGCTTGGTTTTGTTTCTGTTCTGCTGCAGTTTAGATGATTCACTGTCCCTCTCTGATGGCTCTAGACAGTTTTGCATTTTGGTTCTTCAACTGTTGTGACAATTCTTTGAATTTCTATTGTAGTTGGCCTGAGATATTGGCATATGCTTCGGCCTATTTCTGCTGTGGTGAAGTTAGGCTGCAGTTCCAGGGAAGGAGTTGTGTGTCTAAATGAAATCCCTGGGATGGGATGCATTAATCTTTCTGCTGTTTGACTCCATGAGCTGTAACCCATTGAGTAAAGTTAATTTTCCTGCTTTTTTCTCTGTAATGTAACATTAAATATTTGACTACCTCAGATCACAAGGAATTGAAACATACTGGGTCTGAAATACTCAATTTTCACTACCTATTAATTTGTGTAGTTTACATGTCTCATCTTGTGCGCATTTGTGGTATTTCTATAGTAATCTGCAGATCTAAACCTTGAGGATAAGTCAGAAGGAAGCTCAGAGGTTTTGTAGATCCTCTATCCCAGCATGAAAACCCAAGTAGTGCACTTTGAACCTGAAGGAGTTGTTCATTTAGAAACTCTTTTGTCTGAATTAAGGTGCATCCAAAGTGCAAGAATTAATTCTGTAAAAAATCCATTACACCCATCATTTCACTTGTGTCTATTTTTAATGTATCTTTGCTGATGTTCCTGCCTGACTAGAGATCAGCAAGTCAATTACTTGTCCATTTAGGCAGTGCTTTATTATATTGCTCGGTGCTAACCTCTGAATTTAAAATACTGTGATGTGAAGTCACACTATGCAAAAAAAATCAAATGCCTATCAGCTTGCCAGTATGAACCAAGCGACAGCATCAGTGGTGCTCAGTGTGAGCTGTTTTGCACAAGGGCTTCTTCATAGGTACTAAAAGATAGGAAACCAGTTAATGGATTCCTGTGCTAACGTCTCTCTGCCTGTTATTGATGATCGTCCAACTGACCTACCATTCTCAGCTTTCCTGGCTGCTTCCCTTTTGCCTAATGGCTTTGTTTTTCTCCTCCTGCCTTCATTACCACAAGAGTCCTATAAGGCTTTGTTAATTATTAACTTCCACTCATTCATTGAAGCCTTCAGGACAAGCTGCCTGAGCCTCAGCACGTGTTTCTTGCAAGTGGTAAGTGCTTGTGTCTCTATGTGTGCAGCATTGTGTCCAGAAAGATGGAAAGAGCTCAGCAATGCTCATTTTTTCTTCCCAATAATTCTATCAGTTGAAAATGAACTAGCACCATTAGAGGACACTTTCTTCTTAAAGTCCCTAGACTGGCTGCTACAGTGGGCTTTCTTTTTTTCATTTTCAAATTTATTTCTATAATCTGCTCACTCTAATGAATTTGGGCTTCTTGTTTTTGTTTACATCTCAGGCCTATCTGACTTTTCTTTCACTCTTTTTCAGGAAATTTGCTTCTTACAGTAGTGATGGGTTCTGCCTTGGTTTCAGTTTCTCTTTGCAATGTCGGTTGTGTTCAGCCCTGACCTGCATGGAACCAGCGATTTCCAGGGTTTTATTTTTGTTGTGCTGTCTCAAAGTACAAATTGAGCAGTCTGAAGTCATGAGAAGGGAAAAAAATCCCAAACATATTTATAGTATGCCTCATGAGAGTGGGTGCATTTTAGGGAATTGCAGTAGCTCCTACAAAGACAGCGCTCTTAACCATGTTTATGTCCTGAAGTAATGACTATTGCTTATTTCTGAGAAAGTAAGGGAAAGCTGAAGTCAATGGACAAAGGTGAAAGCAGCTGCTACCCAAATTTAAGCCTGGTCAAGGGGAAAACTTTGAGGGAGATGCATGCACTGGAAAGAACGGAGAGTTAAATTTCTACAGCTGTAGCTTTGTCTGATGGTCATCTTTTTTTTTGCTTATGTTCAGTTCTCTGGGCTGTGAGGAGTCATTCTCACTATAGTCTTCGCTCTGCTGCTTGCCTGTGCTGCTGTTTATCTTCAGAGCCTTCCCTAGCTAATGTTACACTATTATTTCCTGTAAAGCTTTGAGTTACTGTCATACTCCATATCTTCTCCTTTAAACTGTACTATTAACATAATTATTTTGCTGTGTTAAGACAGTGGTAATGATGTGTACAGCACACTGAGGCTGTCCAAGAATACTAGTTTTCTTTGTTAAGCAAATGGTTTTCAGTGGTGACTTAAAAATGCCTTCTCTGGAGGTCAGCGTGCAAGCCTTGAATTTCTTCAAGTGCACATTTGTGTGATTGGATTAGAATCTTGTGTGATTTTCATGTTATTTAAGCAATGTGAAATGCAAGCGAAACAGTTTGCCACTGGTATTTTATTGCAGCTTTGACTCTTTAGTTATTGAATTTATTCTGGAATATGTGTGTTTATGGATTATCTAATATGGTAGCCTTTTTCCCTGGAAGCACATTCATCACCAAATAACGGCATTCCCTGTTTATTCGTATGCCTAGAGATAAAACACCGTTCTGAATTACATTTTCTTAGCATATTTTTTCAAAGTCCCAATGGTGTGTGGATCCAGGACTGTGTTTATGAAGTAGATACGCAAGAACAGTATCTGGAACAGATGTGTGTTTGCTTTTCCAATTGCATTGCATTTAAAACATTTGGTGCAAAATAATTAATTTCCATAATCTCTTTTTTCTTTTAAACAGACTGGAGGCCAAGAACAGAGTTCAGCACTGGCTGTAGGTAAGAATTAAAACTTAAACTGCTTGAAAACTGCTGACAAATAAGCAAAAATTATAGTATGTTAAAGGACAGAAAATGTGATGCTTTCAGTATTAGTAGTTTTCCCTTCAAGAACTTGTTTTCCCTCTTTTCCTTCAGCAGCTCTTGAAATTTGTGGTGTTCTCTGGGAGTCCTGATCCCTGACCGAATTTATGCCTCTCTGTTTAAAGATGCTAAACTAGGCTGCAAGAGTTTGGGTTTTGCCTGCACAGGGCCTCACCACACAGCCTGGCAAGGCTGATTTTGAAAACTCCTCACCAGAGTGATGTGAAGTGCCATTGCTTCAAAGAAGGCATGTCCATTATGCACAGAGGTAAAGTGGTTTGGCCACTTGTGTGAACTTACCCTAGAAGACTGTGCAACTTCTTGAATTATTTGAATGGAGAGATAATGTTTTGGTGGTTTTTCTCTCTGTTGCTTTAGTTAAGCTACTGTGTAGCTGAACCAGATCCCTTATGCCAGAAACCAGTACTCTGAACCAGCTTGTGAGACTGAAGAGGTAGCACATGCTCCTGTGAAGGTGTTAGCTTAGTTTTGTAACCTGTTGCTTGTATTTAAACTACTGCACAGAGTATCTGTGTTATACTTCATGTTTATTGTGCTTTGCCAGCACAGCTATTAATCTTCTGTCACATTGTGAAGGTAATGGTACCAAACTTGAGGTAGGATTTATTTTTCTTCTGTTTTTGATTAATCATCAAAAAGCCTTTGAATTCTGGGGAGGTGGTTAAATGGACTTGTGTTGTGGGTTAATCCAGGCTAGATGCCAGGTGCCCACTAAAGCCACAGTGTCACTCCCTTCTCAGTTGGAGAAGGGAAAGAAAATACAACAAAAAGCTCATGGATTGAGATGAGGGTGGGGGAGACCATTCACCAGCTACTGTCACAGGCAAAACAGACTCAGCTTAGGAAAATTAGTTGAATTTATTACCATTTGAATCAGAGCTCCTTCCCCCCACCTCTCCTTCCTTACCAGGTTTAACTTTATCCCCAGTTCTTTACCTCATCCCTCCCTGCTCAGTTGGGGAGATGGGGAATAGAGGTTACAGTCAGTTCATCACAGGTTGTTTCTGCTGCTGCTGGTTCCTCCTCAGGGGGAGCAGCCCTTCCCTGCTCCAGTGTGGGATGTCCCTCCCAGAGGACACAGTCCTCCAGAAACTTTTCCAACATGAGTCCTCCCCTAGGGCTACAGTTCTTCACAAACTGCTCCAGTGTTGTTTCCGTTCATGGAGTGCAGTCCTGCAGGAGCAGGCTGCTCCAGTGCGGGTCCCCCACAGGGCCACAGGTCCTGCCAGGAGTCTGCACCACCACGGGACTTCACACAGGGTCACAGCCTCCTTTGGGCATCCGTGCAGGGTCCTCCACAGCCTGCAGGTGGATCTCTGCTCCCCTGTGGGCCTCCGTGGGCTGCAGGGCACAGCTGCCTCACCATGGCCTGCACCACAGGCTGCAGGGGAATCTCTGCTGCAGTGACAGGATCATCTCCTCCCTCCTCCTCCTCACTGACCCAGGTTGCCTGCACCATATTCTTGGTGTCTCTCATATATTTTCACTTTTCTGTTCTCGGTCCACAATTAATTCTGTGCCATAGCTCTTTTTTCTTCTTAGATACGTTATCCCAGAGGCGCTGCCAGCACCAGTGATGGGCTGGGCTTTGGCCAGTGGTCTGCCCATCCTGGAGCTGGCTGGCGTTGGCTCTGTCAGACATGGGGGAAGCTTCTGGCAGCTTCCCACAGAAGTCCCCTCGTAGCCCCCCTGCCATCACAACCTCGCTACACAAACCCAATACAATTTGTCATCAAGTTTTGTCAACAAGAGTAGAGAACATTTTTTAGTGCTGTGTCCAAAACTGTTTCAATCCTCCATTCAGAATTAGGAATATATGGCATATAAATGTGCTACTAAAGTAATTGTCTTTATTTTAGTGCATAATTCATGTTTTAAAATGCTTACTTTGCAGAATTGCAGGTTTTGATGAACTGTCATATTTTTGTCATTCTTAGGAGAGTTTATGATGTTGCTGGTTCGGGCCCATAGTCCTTTCTTACTGACTTGTGTCTGTGTGTTAAGGAATGAGTCTAGAAACTGGGCAAGCATACAGCAGTATTTTCCAAATCTTTAATAAACTAATGGAAAAACATCCAATGCTAGCAGCAGTACTACCTTTTTCCTTTAATTGCTTTTATTTACAAAGTCCTTGAGGGTGTTGTTAAAGCTGCAATTGGAACTACTGCAGATTTTTAATTTACAGCATTGTGTGCATTTGCAAATTACACATTGTAAAAGTCGCTAAAATGATTCACTAAAGTGAGTCAGACCATGGGTCCATCTAGGCAAGTCCAGGCTCTAGGATCACCATCTTTCTTCCGTCTGCATGTGTGTGCTTGGTTTTGCACATCCTTTCACATCCTCTACTTATTCCTCTACTAGAGCAGTGCTGCTTCTGCTCAGGAAGGTGAGAGTCCTCCAGAAGGGCTAGGATAACTCAGGGTGCATTGCTGGGAATGATACTGCCTGCAGAAAGAAGAATGCTGTCCAGCAAATGACTACAGCACATGGCAAATAACTTCTATTTTTTTTTTTTTTGAAGAAACTGTGAACCAACAGTGTTTCAGGTATTGAAGGGAGAATGTTTTAAGTCAGGGTGGTGTAGTGTCCACTTCAGCAGAAGCTGGGGTGTCAGACTCCTGATGCTTTCAAGTTCTCCAGCTATGCCAAGACCAAGTTAGCTGCCAGATGCTTGACAGCATCATAAATCATCAGGGAATCACCAGTGTTCAGAGCTGGGAGAGACTGACAAACCCTACCCAAGCAGCATGAAAAGTAAAGAACTGGAGAATACGGAGAAGTTTGGTTAAGTTGTAAAGAATGGGACAAACTGAACTAGATGTTGCTGTTGAATAAGGTTAAAACCTGAAAAAAAATTCAGTAAAACCTGAACCTTTGTGTGGGCAGGTGCGTAGGAAATAGTAGGAACAGAGATACCAGCTATTTGTGATTCTCCTAGTATGTATTTTCAGATGGAATATTTTTCAGAGCCAGATGTGATTATTAAATGTGTTCAGTATTCTTAATGTCTTTCCATTCTGCCTATGTACCTGGTTTTCTCCAGGAACTGCTGCAACCTTCTGGTGAGATGAGGTGGACCTGCAGAGTTCACAGATGGACCACTGCAGAAAATGATAACTCTCCATGATATTCTGTATATTTGTTACTGATCTTAATGGATTTCAGGTTGTATGATATCACTGAAGAATAGCGAATGTTTCTCCATATTTCCAACAGGTGGATGAGAATTGATTGTCTTACAGTATCTTAGCCTTACTGAGTACCTTTAGTTTGATTTTAACGTTAAAATAAAATTCCAGATGATGGGAGAAATGGGAAATACAATAAAAAAAATTATCATATTTGCACAGCTGGAGAACTCCCGTGGGGTCAGGTGTTTTTTTCTTTGATTAGTTGGGATTTTTAGAGCACTTGCTTTCCAACAAGAAAAACTATCCAGGTTCTGTAAAAGTAGTTGGTGATATATCTTTTGAGGGGACTTGGAAAAGTAACTGGATGTAGCAAAGATGGTTGTAGATCCTCGATCGTGCAAGGAGTCACTTTTGAAACTTCAAATAGATGAACAACCATGTAGAGACCAGTTTTATCCCGCTGCCCTGCCTAACCCGTGTTTGTTGCTGTTTCTGAAAACAGATGGGATGAGAAGAAGCGTCCTGCTACTCATCCTGTGTTGTACCATCATCATCTTTATGTGCTTCATTAGTCTTCTGTACCCTGCAAACATACCATGTCAGACTGGTATCTCAGAAAAAGGAAAGTCCACAGAATAATCAGAAAGCTGTCCTGAAATACGGAAACCTGCCCTTCCATCTCCATGGTTTGGAAGGTCATGGGCCTTCCTTTCCTCCTTGGTATTTCAGAGCTGCTGTCACTGAACTGAATTCTCAGATGGACAGTGTCAGGTTTATACACAAGGTTTGTGGTGACATTGTGACATGCCAGTAGAAATCTCTTGAGATATGTTAATGGCTATTTATAGCCATCGGCTTGATGAGGAGATAATTTCTCATGACATCATTACTGCAGGATTGCAAGCCAAGGCACTGAAGGGGTGCAACATTTTTGGAACTGGTCAGAGAAAACATTTTACCTGAGTGTTGCAGAGCGATGTGCATTAGATGGCAGCACTGCCAAGGCTGTGGGACCCTCAGTGCAGCTTCATCCAGCTCCGATACCGACTGACACGTATGGCAATCTAATAGATGGGAATTCAGCTCCTCTGAACGAAGAAAACCATTTCCAGATCAAACTAGGCTGGAGGAGGAGTGCTCTTTCATGTGTCAAATACCAACTGAAAAATAACACATCAGCTGGACTAGTTAGGAAGTCAGGAATTGAAAACATACTTCTCTTTTTAGCATTTAGACAAAACTTGCAGGTTTGGTTTTCGGTTTGGGGGCTTTTTATTTTTGGNCTGGGGCCGCCGGGCCTGGGGCCGCCGGGCCTGGGGCCGCCGGGCCTGGGCAAACCTCCCCCAGCTCGGGCGGGCCGCTTTCCCCGACGGCTGCAAGGTGATGGAATCAAAAAGAGCAGTTTGCAGAGTTAACTTAAAGCATCTTGGCCTCGTGTCGTTTTGGAAAAGGAAAGCTTAATTAATTTTTTTTTTCTTTTTTAACCCCAGATTCACGCTTGGAAAAATTGTGTAGTTACTTGCTGAAGGGTAAATCAGAGCAGATTTCCGGAGCATAGTCTCTGCCTTGTTCCATACAAGTTCTGTTTTAAAAACAGGCTNTGGTTTGGGGGCTTTTTCTTTTTATTTTTGGTTGGGGTTTTGCTTTTTTTTTTATACCGAGGTGATTGGCAGGAGAAAGACTTAACATACAAATTATTGTTGGTTTGTATTGTTTGGTTTTTTTTTTGGAGACAAGAGCTTGAGGCTTCTTAAATTATAGGCTGACATCCTGGAAAAAGGAAACTTTCTTAGTAATGTGGTAGTGTAGCACAGTTCCGAAGGCATACCATCTTTCAGAGGCAGCAGCTTTTCTCTAAAAGAATTTTAAAAAAGTGTAAATCTGCCGCAGCTCTTTATAATTTATTTATTTTTANAACCCCAGATTCACGCTTGGAAAAATTGTGTAGTTACTTGCTGAAGGGTAAATCAGAGCAGATTTCCGGAGCATAGTCTCTGCCTTGTTCAATACAAGTTCTGTTTTAAAAACAGGCTTAATTCTTCCAGACAAACTGGGTTTATTCCAGACTTGTGTGAGCATGCTTAGTTATTTTATTGTAGCCCCTGTCAAATACCTTATTCAGTGTCAGCTGTGCCACTAAAATGTTCCCGAATTAACAAGGCTCTAAGACGACTCTTAAAGAAACTGTGGATTCTTCAGTGCCTTTTCCTTGGTTTCCTCTAAGAGGAAAAATGGACTGAATAAACACTCCTCTGACTGTATTTTACAATTCTGGTTTTGAGGAATGTGAGTCTATTCACTAGTCTGTTTTCCCTGGCAGACCTCCATCCTCCTGATATGACAAGTTTTGAATTCAGTTTTGTTCTAAAGGAGACTTTATTGATGATGTGTGATCTCAAAAAAAAAAAAAAACAACAAAACACCGCCACCAAAAAAACCCACCCAGAAAAAACCAACCAAATAAAAAAAANTCACTTTGCCGAGGGGCGGAGGTGGCGGTCAGGCCGAGTTTCCAGGGTGCAGGCAGTGTTCGGGGCGGAGGGGCAGGGCGGTTCCGAGCGCTGGGGCTGCGGCATCCCGCGGGCTCCGGCGGGGCGCAGCGGCCCCNACCCCAATCCAAAACAACTTCAGCTAAAACAGGTTATTGTATCAAAGTCAGTTTAGCCAAATGAATTGACATCAGAGGCAGCTTCAAACAGCTTTTCAGTAGTCTGAATACTTACTTTCCTGTACGAAAACATTTCCTATCTGGCTGCATAATTTGTTTTTCCACTTTTCTTTTTAGATAAGATGCTAATGATTGAAGCCCCAATAATTCAGTGAAATAGGCTGTTTTAGGGGGTTTGGAGGGGGATTTTTTGGCCTGCATATATTTTACTCTTCTTGTGGCTAGTTTGCAGTCCCTGGTTTGTGGCCACTGGGTGTCAGCAGTGCAGAGCCGTGTGCAGGGCTGGGCATGGGTTTGGACTGGGCACTCTGTCCCAAAAGAGTCTGTAAAAACTGCTGAAATCTTAATGCTTGCTTAAAAAACTTGTCCATCAATGAAGTAAAACTGTATGTTTTGTGCAGAACTGGGGGTGGCTCTCGCACTTCACTCGTGTTTGCTTCAGCACATTTACACAGGTGATACAGTTTGAGCTGTTACCTTTAGTATTAGTGATGTTACTAGAGCTATGATGAATCATGAAATAGCAACCAGCTTATCCAAAATATAACTTCCTTTGAGCTAATGGCACCAAGCTTCTCTGTCCTAAATTTAAAGGTGATAATGAGTGATAGCTACTATTTTTAATATTGACTCGAATTATTTATTTTCTGTTATGTATGATATTATTTGGGATTTTGTAACATGGCAGGTCTTTATTATTTTACAACACCACTCACATCAATAGATGAAATTAGGATGTGCCAGAAGGCATCTCTGCTGCTCTAGCACTATTCAGAAGAGAAATAAATATGCATTAATCTAGGAAAAACATGTTTGTATCCAGGGAGAATGTTGCAGCCATCAAGAAGAGTGATTCCTGCAGTGCATTTTACCAGCCTGTTTCCATCTCTGCAGCAGTTTCTAGTATTTCAGGTTGAGGGCAGAAATATTCTCACTGGTTGTGAAGCTTTGCTGCTTCATTGGCAGAGAAAGGCATACGGGCTCCCATAGGCTGCCAGGCTGTGATGCCATGTGTTGCTAAGGGCTGCCTTGGATTCAGCTGATGTAGGCAGACACCTATCTACTGCCTCATTTCTTTTTTTTTTTTTTTTTTTTTTTTCCCCTTTTTTATTTTTTCTTTCTCCCTGTTCATGGCTAGATACTGTTCAGTAAGCCTTGAAACAGGCTGTGATAGGATTATTCTTCTAGCAGAACAGTATAAGGAGACATATTTAGTAAGTGTTTTGTTGATGTAGTAACATTGCGAGTGCTAAAACATGGTGGTATTCCACTATAATGCTATACTTCTAATGCTATGCATGTTTTTTTCTTACTGTTTTGCCAAAATACCTCTGAATTAGGTTTATGCCACATTTACGTGACCAAATGAAAGTTTAAAACACAAATCCCAGGGACAAAATGTTCGTTGTTTCATTAGATGTGCTTTCCATATAGTGTTGTGCTTAACTTGCTTAACTACCTATGAAATTTTCAGGGAGTACAGCTTTCATGCTGTGGATTTTAGTATTGGGAATAGCCTACATATGTCCAAAAGGTAAGCTGATGTTTTCTTGAAGCAGATTTTCTTCAGGGATCACAAAGAAATTTTTCAATCTATTTATTTAACTGTTTTTTTTTAACTAGTTTGAAAGCATATTTTTATTGCAATAGAAAAGAAAAACAGTAGAAAGGATCACTTAGGAACACCTTTGTAGTGTTTTACCTGTAATGAGAGTAAGTTCTCCAGCTGCTCACCAGTTGCAAGAAACATCCTTGTTAATGCACAGTTTTTCTTTCAGGTGTGAGAGTGGAAGTTTCTTTGATGCTGAGAGGAATTTACTCGCATTGTGTATTTCTGTTACATTTCCCCTGGGCTCAGCCTGGGGGGGCGAGGGGCACTGAAATGTGTCGGGATGTTTTCCACAGGAAGGGCATGCGTGCAAGACTTGTTTTGAAAATATGCCTTTGCTTTCCGCTTGTCTGATCATGACTCTACACGCAACATCATACAACCCCATAAGGCTGTAATGGGCCAAATCATCCTAATCCAATGTGGCATTCCGTATGTCTTCCTCTGCAAGTAGGTCAAGTTTAAGCCATGTTCCTGGCTTGTGCTCTGATTTCCCATAACCTGCTCCACGTGGCTTGAGTATTGTGCTGGAGTGCAGAGCATGCCAGCAGGGATTCTGAGCAGCCTCACAGGGACAGCCAGTTTTTGGACAAAAACTAGTGGGTTTGTTCTGCTTTAATCTCGTGATGTTGCATTCATGGCAGGAGAAATCTTCAGTGGTTTAAATGTGCTTTTACTGAGTCTTAGGCTGTTAGTTTACCTAATGACTTGCCTCTGGACACTGCACTATGAAATTTTAAAATCAGTAATACCTCTAGGAGAGAAATCGGTGTGCTATTTTGAAGTTTACTGTATTCTGAATGAGAATACCAAATAAAATTGGATAAAGGTTGATGCTCTGAGGCTGTGGAAAAACAAAAAGGTAGTGACCTAAAGTGTACTTCAGGCTGGAAACATGAATATTTTGATGTTAGTGATTGCAATATGCAGAATTCTTCTTGATAAGGATTACAGCTTCAGTGTGCCTTTTTTTCCATTTATTGTGGGTGAAAAGGTGGGTTAGCACCCACAGAGGTCGCCTCCAGTCAGTGCTGTGAATCAGCTGTTCAGCTCCAAAACAAACCCCAGCTGCAGGACATCAAAATCAACAGTAGTGCTCGCTGATGGCTTAGGTCTTTCTTGAGTTGGAGCTGACGGATGTGGTAGTGTGCTCAAGAAGTGTGCAGTAAGCGTGGGGAGATGTTCCTGACTGGAAGCTCAGTGTCAGGACTAACTGGAGCAGATGGGTTCAGCTCAGTGTGTACCTAACTGGAACCACATCTGACTTTCTAAACCAGTCATTTTACTTACTGCAGATGAAGTTGTGGACTTGCAAGGAAATTGTAAAAGAGCTTGGTAAATTAATACTGGCTGGGCATGCCACTGTGTGGTTAATTACCAAGGTAATTCACGGAACTACTAAAATCTTCATGCTGGTGATGCTTTTACAGAGCATCAGATAGTAGAAGAGGTCATTGAAGCTAAATGTTAATAGCTGGATTTCTAGACTTCTTCTCATGCTATGTTCAAATTGTCATCATCTTTAATATTAGAGCCAGTAGCAGTCCTTCTTTCATGTGTTCTGGGCCCAGAAGAATTGCCATCTTGAACAAAACAAGAATCCTTAGTAAATCTTCTCCTTACCTATCAGGTGCCTGATGTATCTCTGAGATAGGTTACTTTACTCTGGATTGGTCCAGGTATTCTGCTGACACAGCACCTTCTCAGAAAGGTCAGATTTCCTTTTCCCCTCTGTAGTGTTCCCTCTGAGTACAACAGGTCATCTCTGCCTGCTGCTCAGCTATGCCTTCTGAAGGAAAACAATGTGCAAAAGCAAAGGGCCATCTAACCTTAGCTGTGGCATATTGACCTGCAGATGCTTCCACAAGTCTGGGAAGTTCCACAGATAGCACCATGGTCTTGTTTCTGAAAAGTCATTTCAGAGCTCAAGAAGGGAGTGCTTAGCTTTGCCAGAAGAATAGATTCTGACCTTTTGGCTCTTGCATTCATTACCTGGAATGCTAAGTGGAGAGAAAGCATCCTCCAAAAACACGCTAGAGAAGTTACATCTTCTCCATATCTCTCTAAATTGAGTTTTCAAGCTCTTCACTACTTAAAGTCTTTTTGGATTGCAACTGGGAGAAAGGGTTGTTTTCACAGTTCTTAAAACACAGCAGGTCTTCCAGTTTTACGGAATGCTTGAGAGCCATGAGTAAATGTTACGCTGCACCTTGATTCAAGTTTTAAACATACTGTGTTTGTCCAGTTTCAGCTAGATTTCCACACGCTCCATAAAACCTGAATACACAGTGACTGTTTTGCTGCTAATAAAGCAAATGTGATTATACATCTTGTGTGCAAAACTCTGATGTGACTAAAATTTAGCAAGATTTTTCAGGACATTGAATACACAGAGGGAGAGGTTTGTTGGGAACTTCATTACAAACAAGTGTTCAAGCAGCTTTGTGTTGGTGTAAGTTGAAATACATTCCTATAGCCATCTTGTCATCTTGCTGCTGTCTTAGTTGAATTAATCCATTATCATCATTTCCCACCTCTGCTCAGGGAGGCTCTTCACTGAGCTGTTGCCATTAGATCAGTTGCATCTTCTGCTTGAATATTGTAGTGCCAAAACTTTTATTATGCTTCTCTAGTTGTTAAACTTAACTCCTGGAAAAGAAACTGTATATTCTTCCTGGCAAACTTTCCTGAGGAGTGAAGATATTTATATTGCAAGACCGAGTCCTCTACTCCCTACTTGTTTTAGGAGGTGGTAGGTGCTCAGTGAAACAATCTGTTCTGCAGTGCCTACATGCTCTTCTTGTGAACTTAGCTTCAAAAAATTCAACCCTATAAGCATGCCCCTACTCTGACCTTCACAAGTAATGTTATCCAATATTTAAGCCATGTGCATGAGCCTGTAAACTCTTAGGAGACTGGTTAATATCAAAACAAAGGCAAAACCTACACAGAGGCATTTTTTTGAGATATGGAAAAGATTTTGTTGGAGGAGGGGATGGTGCAGCTGAAGCACAGCAGTGATTGCAGGTACAGGAGTTCTCTTTAGGCCATTAGCACTATTCACTGCTACATATTTGCTGCTTGTTAGTTAATGTTGGAATTGAAATACGTAATATGCTTTTCTGAGATTGAAGTTTGGTTTTTAAATTGGAATCTGTGAAGTGAATCACCATTATCAGCTTCTACTTCTGTTGTTTTTTTTCTTATTGGCCCTGTTGGAAATAATTTGTTTAAGGATGCTTCTGTCAGCTCCCCAACAAGAACATTCGTAATCTGGTAAACTCTGAAATATAAAGTGGCGTATTTAGTCCTGTGTTAGAGAATACGCTTGAGAGATACGGAAAAGTAATTTCTCTGCTTTCTGCTGTTGCATGTTTACACAGCATTGGTGCTCATGTAGCTTTAAAATAGTTTGCTATGCTGTGGGATAGGAGGTCCTGGGAAAGCTGCCTCTTTGAAGAACCATGTTTCAATGGATTAGTTTTCAAGAAGAGTCTCTCTGCTGGACAACCTAATTTAAAAATCCCTTGAATTAATAGGTGCTTCCCAAAGGCTGAGAAGTCTGATTGGAATGTCCAGGAAATAAGTTCAAATTATTAGGACGCAGTGCTTGCATTTCCTTGTTCAAGGAGAAGGTTGAACATGTGAAAAAGCCAGCATACACCTCCTGATGAAGCACTGTGTACAGAGTCCTGTGTGGTCACCTGGTTACACTCAAAGTCACAGTGCTAAAAGTAGATTCCTAACAGTCATTTGGTCATTCTGCAGAAGTTGTTGCAGCAAAGACTTGGGATATTTTCAGCAATTTGGGATTAATTGCCCCTTCCTTCTGAAGCTTTGATTGCTGAATCTTGCAGTTCCTGAAAAATAAATTGTATGCTGTTCTTAGTTTGATGAAGAAATCTGTCTCAACAAAGGTTCTGAAAAATTGTTTTGTCAAACAGTTAGTTTTGAGTTCACATCACTTCGGTTTCCTTGACTCCTAATAAAATAATGATTCTTGGTGTCATGCTGTCTCCCTCCAGGTTAACATGATGCTTCAGTAAAAGTAAAAATTGGTTGGTATAGTTAGACTAATTTGAAAATTGATTTTTTTAAATATCTTGTGCTTGAATCCAAGTGTCAGATTGTTGGTGGCTTATTCTTAAATAATTTGCGATGAGATTTTTGGGTGAGTCTTGCAGCAGCACTCTAGTGAGCTCTTGGCATTTCAGAACAGTGGTTAGTAGGTATATTTTCAGCCTCTGCAAAACATGGGATGAAAAGGTTCATGAAAAGGCTGCTTTGTTACAAAATGTAGTTTTCATACTCCTACTACAGGCATTGATTTCTGAAACTTGTAGTAACATTTGAAACTGTTTTGATAGTTTATCTGATCTCAAGTAATCTAACAACTATTTAATTTTTCTTCCACTTTTCATTTCTTTTAGCTGGGACGTGACAGCAATCATAAGAAGAACTGTTGAAACTTGATTTTACTCCTGATCTTGGAAAAGTGTAGTTTTTGTTTTGCTTGTAACTCTGTGATTTAATGGGAAAACTGTTCATTGGCCACAAATGACTACTACTGAGAGGCTTTCCGAAATCTGTTTTGGATTACAGAGAGGTAGTAAAAAAGTGCTATGATAACACCAGTTCCATTTGAGATTCCTTTTGTCCTAAACAATAATGGGTTTGTTTGGCATTGAGTGCTGCAATTATGCAAAACAATTGCTCAGTCATCGTAGGTCACATGTTCTTTGTATGTATTAAACAAAGATGAAAAAGAGCCAGTAATTCACATCGTTATTTTTGTCAAAGATTATAACTTTTCCAGTTTTTCTACAATCACTGCTCTCTAAGAAGAAGGGGCATGGAAATGCACTGTACAGTGCACAAGTTCTGCTCCCCACCAGAAACTGATTAATCCAGAGTGCAAAACACAATGGGAGCCCTGCTCCAGTGAGACCCAGGCGTGTACTTAAAGTAGGAAATGGTTATTGGAACTAAATTATTTTGCCATTTTTATTTTTAGGTTTGCTGGCATGGGTAATCTCATTAAGGTGCTAACCAGGGACATAGACCACAATGCAGCACATTTTTTCTTGGATTTTGAAAGTAAGTCTCTCAGCCCTTCACAGCTGGTGCCTTTCAAATGGTAAAAGTAGGGTTGCTGCAGTGAAGGCCAGGGGACTCAATTGCAAAGTTGGAACTTGAAAGAATTGCATGTGTTTTTTCTGTTCCTTTTTTTTTCCCCCTTTTTTCCCCCTCTCCAGTAGTAGCCAAGCCACCATCATGCTGCTGTGTAAATTTTCTTTCCATGTGCTTAGTCATTTGGGTCTCTGTGGTCAGTGATGTCCATCCATCTGCCTGCAAATCAAGTAATCATGAAATGAGAAATTCTGTCAGTATGCCATAGTAATCTGTGCTGAGCAGTTGTTCACTGTAATTCTCTCATACACGAAAGTGGGTGCTAAATCATTCCTGATCCTGCTTTGGTCATTCATCGTGCAGTTAATGTGTGGTTTTTTACATCCAAAAGTCGGAACTGAAACTGTCTTAGTTTCACAGATGTTTTAGGCGCCTTGTGTGGAAGATCTGTGGCGTATCTCCATTAGCATTTTCTGCACACTGAAATGATGTATCACGATGTGGTTTTCTACAATGGCCTTCTGACACAATCATAAGGGCTGACAAAATTAAAGCTCTTTCCTGCTGTTGTCCTATCAGGTTAAAATCTAGCATGGCTAATGCTTTCAAATCTGGTACTTGGCCCTCAAGGCAGTACTCCTGCTCAGGACACTGGTGCTAGGGTGTACTGGGACAGAACAGTCCCTGGCAAAGCCTTCGGTTGGATTCTGCCCCTTTCCCAAAGGGGCAGCCGTGAGGATGTTGGTGACACGGTCACTTCTTACAGGAAAGCTGCACTGCTGGGGTCACCAGCTGTGCATCCTCGAGGTGCGGATGTCCCTTCACTCAGCCTGAAGGACGAGTTCGTACCTGATGGAACTCTCTGGTCTTCATTTCCCACTGCTTCAATCAACTACATTTGGGCTGTTCTTTCTTATAAGAAGAAAATTTTCTTTTCTCTCATTCTTGTCTTGGCAGGTACCTTAACATGGGGAACCTTCTAAAAGTTTTGACATGCACAGACCTTGAGCAGGGGCCAAATTTTTTCCTTGATTTTGAAAGTGAGAAGATGATTTTATATATCTATTACTCTTTGCCTGCAGTAGACTGCATTTGTCATGTACTAAATGTATGTTTTCATTTTGCCATCCTTCTAACTGCTTTGCATGCCTGAGCTATGGATAATTGTTCAGCAAACTTCAGTAGAAAGCAATAACCTGTTCTAAAATATCCTGCGGTCCTAAAATGGAAAATCTTAATTTCAGGAAGGGCATCCAAATTAAAATTTGACTGTTGAAACCTGATTTACTTCTTGTTTTTTAAACCAAAATTCTGCCTACTTTTAATCAAAATGTTAATAGTTGTAATTATTTGAAGACTTACTGAAGTTTCAACTGACCTACTCAAATTTGTGAGTTTTGTCTCATGCTCCTTAAAGGAAGAACTGAAAATAAAACTTGATTCTTGTCTCTTAATAATGCTGCATACACAGACTGGCTCACAACAACTATTCATAGCTCCAGCATTATCATGTTAAAAGTTTCATGTGAACCTTACTGGATCTGGCACTGAAATTTAGTCTATTGTCTTCTTCCAAGGGGGTCTTAATGTGTATAGAGATGAAATTGATTTTGAAAAGAAGAGACATGTAGCTTATCTGATCAATGCCAGGTGTTCTCAAAGGTTCACATATGTCAGTATTTCTGCTTTTAGTGCTTGTTGCATGATACAGGATAGCCTAAGAATGGCAGGTAAGTGTTGCTGGCTTCTGCTATGCATGTTTAATTACCTTTGAGATGCGCTGTCTCTTTAGCCAGCTGTACATCAGCAAGCATAAATAAGAAGATTAATGTTCAAGTACATTTTGCCCATGTAATAAAATACAATGGAGTAGCGTAATAAAAAAACTGATGAAGTATTATGATATGGATAATTTGAGGTGCGTTATATCTTTTTTCCCCTGAATTGTTTTTCAGTTGTTTGATGAAACAGTAGCAGTTTTTTATATTAGTTATAATATGAAAGCAAATGCTTGGAGGAATATGGTTTTGCTTCAGTGACATTTAAAGTTACAACTTTTCTAAACCCTTGCCCTGTAGTGTCCTGTAATGTTGATTTTTATCACTTGTCTCTTCTGAATATATTGTTATTGGAAGATGCTAGCCATACAAATTATTCATAAAGGGAAAATTATCAAGGCCTGTATTCAAAAATCAGAAAGTAGAATTTGTCTCAGACCAGTTCTCACATATTGTCATAATAGGTGAAGTTAAGTGGGAGAACTCATGTATGAGGCCATTGGAGTTGTGAAACTCCAGCTTAATCTGCAAATACTGAAAATTTACTTGGAGTAAATTAAATTCACATTAGCTGAATAGGAGAGGCATAGTTCTAGAAAAACTGCAATAAAAATTGCTGGTTTTTTTTCTTTTTAAATACAGATTCTTTAGCTATCAGTTTTGGTTTAAAATGCATGTTTTGAGCATGAACAGGATTTGGCATGAGAGTAAGCAGGTTGCTGACATGAAATGCTTTCATATGCAGTGAAATTAGATAACTTATATTATGGCTGAATTGTTAGACTGTTCTTTGTTCGTTTTGGACCCTGTTCTGCATTTGTTTCTGCTGCTATAGTGTGTATCCATGCTTCTTTCTCTGTTTCAGATAGCTTGCCTTGACAGGATCTTGGCTTTGACACAGCCGAGATCTTTCTTCAAGACTTGGCACTTAATCTTGTTATAGTTAATGTTGTGGTTTGTGTGGAAGGACAAGTAAGCTTTGTATTAAAAACAAATTTGCCAATTCTGTGTTACGCCTGGCCCAATAATAGGCAGTTTTAAGTCTTTTTGTTCTTAAATCCATGTATGTGAGCAGGCTCCAATGTTTCTTATGTAGTACCATAAGGAACTAAAATCTAATGTTCTTAAAGCTTTCTAGTGCTAGAAACCTCAAATTTAGAAGGGTTTTAGTCTTCTAACCATTATTTTTCCCCCAGATGTTTATCTTCATGCTAGATTCTGGTGATTGGTGTGACTGACTATCAGAATCCATGTAAAAAATATGATGAGCTGTTGGCTTTTCCTTGCCTCCACACTCGTTAAGCTTATGCTTTCTTTGGTTATTCACTTTACCTGTTAGAGACAAGTGGTTGTCTTGAGTGTTCTTTTAAAGTCTGTGCAGTGCCATTAGAACATGAGCAGAGTGCACAGGTCAATATTGTTTACATAAAACAGCCACCTGAAATGTGGGAAACTTACAACTCAACTTTTACATTGGTGTCATTACTGTCACAGTTGCAAATCCTTTCCAAATTTACTGATTTGAATAGTAGCTAAAATACAGTGTACTTTGAAATGGTGATATCAAGCTAGCACTGACAGTATCCTGCTTTATCTCCAGAGGACTTGGCCAGGTTTCAGAGGAGCCACAGAGACATCATTCTCCATAGTAATGCCAACAGAGATGAATAAATTATTTCATCTCCAGCAGTCTGGCATTTTTTTCCCCTTGTTTCTGAATTTTGTCCCAGACAGTTTCAAATGACTTGATGTGTTGTTCCCTGGGAAAAATCTCAGCTTAAGTAGTTTGTTGTGCACTGTAAACTTTTAACCCCAAATTTCTCTTCCTTTTAGTTCTGTAGGCTAGCCAAATATTATTTTAATAGTCACTAAATGTGTGTGTTCCCCCACCCCGCATGCAATATGTTGTCTCACTTTTGTAGTATTTAGTTCACATAGCAGCATTTGTATACTGTTTCAAGTCCCTGTCTCTAATGCATTGCTGTGTGAGCATTCTGAACTCTAAGTGTATATTGCGTCTAGTGCAATAACATTCTGATTAAACATAAATTACTTTAAAGACCAATTCCCATTTAATTGCAAAACCTGTCTTCCCTTTCGTTACTATTGGATTAAAAATAGTAAAGTTGCCCTGAATAGTCAGGGTTCAGCTCCTGTGGCCACAATGTCAAACCTCAGAACATCTGGGTGAGCTATGCTGTGCTTACTAGGTTTGTTCTTTCTATGGGAAGCGTTGCTGATAAAGGCACAGCCTTGTTGTAACCTTGTAGCAGGAGCTTAAATGGAGAGGGGAGAAGGGAAATCCATGAAACTTCGTGCTTCATCCTGCTGTTTGGATGCCTGGCTCACTGCTGGCTACTTTTTCTTAGCTGCCAAGAATAACCCCAGAATAACTCCCTTTCCTGTTCCGTGCACTCCACCTTGGGGAAAAGGAGTTCCACAATTAGTGATTCTCAAGTGAAGGTCCTGTAGCTTGGGCCCTCAGGTACATGCTGAAAGATGCTTTTCCCATAACAGGGGAATGCTGCTTCCATCTATTCAAGATAATAACAGTGCTTAGGAAGAGGGACCTCTCCCTCATGCTTCCCTGTGATGGGCTTTCAGAATACAATGCTCTGACCACCACTGGGAACTTTGCTCTGGGCCAGCCAGCATTATGCCCTGAAGATTTTTTATATCATGCCTTTCAACCCTATTCTAATAACATCTTAAATGTTTTGTGAGGGGATTATAAAATAATTTGAATTTGCTTTTTAAATTCAACCTCTCTTTTAGAGATGGCAGAGGAAATGAGTTAGGACAAATCAGGTTTACAGATGTCTTTAATTGGAGAGGACTAGGTTGATACATACCAAAAGAAATAACTCAGTACCTATTTGGTTTTAAAATGGATTGATATTTAGACGTTTGTAATAATAGAAACAAACAAGCAAATAAAAGACCCCACCAATCTAGCAAATTGAGTATCAACCAGTGGTTTAAGTTTCCTGGAACATTTTAAGGAAATGAAATACAGTAGTTGACTAGTTACATCCTACATTAAGAGAGGCGATGATGGTGTTGACTTGCCTAGCCAGCTGTCCAGTGAAGACCATTAAATCTGTATCTGGAAGATGATTTTCATTTCTAAACATGAAGGGTCATTGTACTGCAGCTGTTCTGCTTGTTGGCAGATTTTGAAATGAGGAGCAGGAGCTCTTCTGGGCCCTTCTGCTCTGCCCCTCCCAGTCTTGAAAAATTAACTCTCCTTACTACACAGGGTAAAGAAAAAAATGGCATGAAAAATTAAATAGGCAGGAGATGTTCTCAGTGTGAGACGATCCAAGTGACAAGTCTTGACTGCATTATTTAACAACACAATCTGGAATGCTACGGAGCTTCACGTCTTAGTCTGTATTTCACTATAACATTTCATGTTTGTGCATGAACTTCTGCCAGTCAGCTGGTGCTTCCCTGTCTGCTCTTTTCCCTCATTTTTTGTCTTCATTTCTTACAGCAGTCTTCAGCAGCTTTCAAAATTATGTGACCTTTGTGATGATCTGAAAAGCACTGGCCACTTTTACTCGATGCCTAATCAATGCTCATTTATTTATTTTCAAAGGAGTGACCAGGTTCTTTTTAACCTGTGCTAATTCTTGATGTTTCTCAAAATACCAGTTAAACTGTTGCAAGGTCTATATATAGACATATTTGCTAATAATGCCCACTCTTTATGCATTAAACTATAAAAATAAGAAGTAGTATGCAAAAATTACAGCAAAATCCAGACAGGCAACGTATGTGGAATTTATTTTCTCCTAATACAAACTTTATTTTCTCTTGTGTTTTTCTGGTGTGTAGCACTAAGATACTTTGGGAGTTTTATTTCAAATGTAAAGATATACCTAAATTCCATGGGAAGTTGTACATATGGATCATGGAAAAAGCAATTCTAAAAAGACATTTTCCAGACTCTTCAAACTGCACAAACTCCTGAGAATATATTGTTCTTAGATAGCTTTTGTCTGTCCTTATAAAAAAGAATCTGTTGTTAATACCCTGATTTTTGGCATTGGAAATAATGGGCTAAAATACAATAATATTTGTTCCATAACATATTTTGCCCATGTTAACAGAGAAGTAGCGTTTTTTTACAAGAGCTTTAGTAACTAGCAATTTTTTTTTTTTTTTTAATACTAGTCTAAAAGGAACTAACCTTATAGCTTCCATCAATATTTTAAAATAAAAAATTTGGTTCAGGTAAAACATGTCCAAGGTGATTGTTTTTAAAGGGTGAAACCTTTTATTGATTCTTCTCAAAACGTACTTCTTACAGAATCACATTTCTTTAAAAATATACATATAGCTTTTTGAAATTCTGACCCAATATACTTTTAGGAAGCCCTTAGCTAATCGGAAAAAAATGGGAGACAGTTTATATCTTTAAACACGGGACAAAAAAAAATTGCCCTACGCACGCTCACACTAGATCTTTTTGCTCTCAGCTCTGATTGTGCAGTGAGTGCAGTAAAGAATATGTTTTGAAAATTAAATATATTTAGAAGTGAAAGATACGGATCATTTCCCAAGCAGTTATAGAAGAGGCAGACAAGATGGAGGATAATCTGATGCAGTGTTTCTAGATAACAATAGACATGGACACCTCCTGTGCTATATCTACAGTGAGTGTATCCTTTGAGTGCTTATCTAAGTTTCTTCCAATGAGCCTCTACTGCACCCCAAGGTGAGATTATGTAATAGTAATAAAGACAAGTCAACAGGGTTTCTTCTCCTAGCTCAGTTTTAAATAAGTCAAGAAGATAGAATCCAGGTGAATTTTTCGGATGGTAAATGAAGAGACTACTAAAATGAATGCAATTAGTCTCTTGGAGTTCTTATACATTGTAGTAGCTCTTCAGAGAATGAAAATTCTTGATGAGTTGCTGCATGAAGAATTTGTCCCATAGGTGATGATGTGCCTATTGAGTTCCATGTTGTTGTTAAAAATAAATATATATACATTTAATATGTTCTGCTGTTTAGATGCCCAACCTACAGAATCTGAAAAGGAAATTTATAATCAGGTGAATGTAGTGTTAAAGGATGCAGAAGGAATACTGGAAGACTTGCAGTCATATAGAGGAGCTGGCCATGAAATACGAGAGGTGAGCTAGAGCGTTACAGTTGTGCACAACCTGTTCATTGTCCGATCCTAACCAAATACTGCTGGGGTTTAACTTTGCTTGCAGGAGCTGTTTTGGCAGAGCATGTTGTGTATTAAAATCACTGTCTTGAATTTCTGCTCTGGAATGTTTCTTTTTAACAGCAAAACAGATGTTGCTTGTTTCAATCATATTAATCCACATATGTAATAGCAAATGATGCTTCTCAGAGGTTTTGGGGTATTACTGCTATTGATTTTTCTTTGTGTTCCCACATAAGCTCTTCTTGAATTAATAGTGAATTTGGAAAGAGCGTGGTGTGACTACAGTGCAATACTGAGTAGTGTTGACATTCTCTTGTATGGTAACTGGAGAAGCCTGGTTTGGTAATGTTAACACAAAAGGCATCTCATTTTCAATGCCTTTTAATTGGCTTTTAATTATTCAAGTAGATGTTTGGAACAGAAGCAAAGTTCCTGTACAGAATGTCACTCCATTTTTCCTTTGTTTACTAAAGAGTGTAATAAATATTCTCCAACCCCCTTTCTTTCTTCTTCACTTGCAGCAATGGGGGCTGCTTTGCTTATGGAGGGAGTTGTTCACTGTAACATACCCTTAAGAAATAATATTAGACAGGAGGAGTCTCTGTCACTCCTTTGCAATTTGAGATACTCAAAGCCATTCAGCTTTGAGAGTTTTTCTCTCCATGGAATTAATAAGGTAGGTTTAAGAAGGATAACTGTGTCACACAAAACCCTTAGGAGGGGAGATACCTTACTTGTTCTTCAAGGAAGGAGTGTGTTCAGGGACGGGCTGTAGGATTAGGAATGTGTGTCTGCAGATGCCATGGAGAAAGGAGAGATACTTCTCTGAGAGGAGGTAGACACGGCAGGAAGGAAACTTTCTAGGACCAGAGAGGAGTGTGCTGCAAGCCACAGCCCATGGTTGACAGTTCTTGAAATCGAGTTCAAGAAACAGTTCTTGAAATCAAGAACTTGACAGTGAAAATGCTGCAGGAGAGTTATGAGCATTTTTATTTCTGTTTTCTTGGTATACTTTCAGTTGCTAACTGGAGACCTTGAATTTAAGGTATTATATGTCTGTGAAGTTTACTGTAAAGACAAAGTCTGTGAATATATCCCTCAAAGCTGTGGTATATGCTGTGTCCTGGTGGTGCTTTATGTTGTTGATTATGCTTAAATATTCCTACTGTAATAGTTAGCATGAATTTCACAGCAATTTCTTTTCTTTGCAAATTTGGGAATAAATGATAGAGACCAACATTAGGATGAGGCCTTGATCTCTAAATTTTTTTTTGCTTGGAGTAAGCACAGTAAAATTGTTAATTTTAATTAACTAGATTTGGTTATGTAAATTTTCTTATCTGAGTAATTTGATTTTTAACCATTTCTTTGTACTCTCTCCAAGTTGTTTTCCTGTTCAGGATGCTTACTTTCAACATAAGTTTTTAGACCTTTTTGGAACAGACAAGGGTTAGTACTGCCTGTCTCTCAACTGAAAGCTTCTTAGTAGGTAGATTTTTAATTATTAGCTCTTCAAACAGTCGTCCTGCATAGGTGTTTTGGTTCCTTGTGTTTTGTTGTTTGGGATTGTTTTGTCAGCAATGCATCAGTTATTCCCAATCTAAGCATACTTTTCTTCTCTTTTTCTAATATAAGGCAATACAGCATCCAAATGATGAGAAGCTGCAAGAGAAGGCATGGAGTGCAGTTGTTCCACTAGTAGGAAAACTAAAGAAATTCTATGAATTTTCTCAAAGGCTAGGTAAGTGGAAAGGTGTGAACTTGGGGGGGTTGTTTTCTTTAGTAGTATATTAGTATATTTGGCATATTTAGATGTGATCACGTCTAGATCAACTCCTTTGTGGAAAAGAGCTCATCTTGCAGATTCCTCCATACACTGGATGACAGCAAACTTGCTTCGGTGGATACCTGAGAGGAGAGAGAGAATGGGATCATCCTTGTTCCTCTTCCCCTTCTCCTTTAGTAACTCAGGAAAGCAGTAACTAGCTGATTGACTGGAAATGAGTGGACAAAATAGTCAGGAATTAATTCTGTCAGTGTTTTTGATACCAAGAGTACTTAAAAGAGACTGTATTATTCCTCCCTAAACACCAGAAATAATTTGCTGTGTGAAAATGCCTGATCTTGGTTCATACACATGAGATGGTGCTTCATGCCTCTTTGGAAACTCACTGTGGTGGCTATGACCTATGAGGGTTGTTTTTTTCACTAGCTTTCTGTTATCTCACTTTTAATCAAATTTATTAACATAGCTTGTAAAAAATGCATTTAAAATATGGAAACTTTTTACAGGCAAGTTCTGCTTTTTAGAATGGGTGATATATTTTTCTCAAGGAGATGAGCAGGAAGCTGGATTATAAATTTATCTTAAATAAGGCATGACTTCTGCTTACAGCTGTGTGCTTCTTGAATTGTGTTTTCTCCTAAAGGCTGAAGTCTGCTAACACAGGTTATTGAAAAGTGTTCTACACAAATGTTGCAGACAAAGCTTGAGTAAAGCTTTTCAAGTAGGTTTTTTTTTGTTGCTGTCAGTGCTGATGAGACCTGGTCTGTACAGCAATTTGTATGTAAATATGACAGCAGTTGACAGATAGATAAGCAATTCATCAAGTCCCTTTATTATTAATCACCCTGTATTTTGGTAGCTGTATATTTTAAGTCTGACATGCAGAATATCAGCCAGTATCGCTACAAGAAGCAGGTGCAGTTGTGTGTTGCAAACCCCTCTCCTGTTGTTCCAGAGGCAGGACTGCGGGGCCTGCTGGGAGCCCTGACGAGCACTCCATATTCCCCAACACAACACCTGGAGCGAGAGCAGGCTCTTGCTAAGCAGTTTGCAGAAATTCTTCACTTTACACTCAGATTTGATGAGCTCAAGGTAAGAGCTTGTAATCAGAAGGGCTAGAAAAAGAAGCCAAGTCTGTTTACTGGAGCAATCAGGGTTGTGTTCGATTCTGGAATAGAATGTGCAGTGGATACTCAGATATCCAATATGCTTGGCTTGCTCTCATGACCTAAAGTTAGATTAAACTGGAAAGCAGATGAAATACCATATTACCTTCAGGCACTTGCTGTATTTCAGTTCACATTAATCATGTTTCTTCACCCAAATTTGGCATATCTGTTGGGATAATGCTTCTGCTTTTAGCTTGTGCGCACCCATAGTCCAGCTATTTTCTTCCTAATGTGCAAAGAGCTAAGCTGAAATGAAAATTAATTTGCTGGTTTGGTCCTTGGTTTCAAATTAGCAAAGAAATTTTTTTCAACCTACTAATTTCCAATTTGTATTTAGGAGACTGCTCCTTTTCTCATTCCTATTAGAGCTTGTTCTGAATCTGAGAAACCAGAAAGCTTTATTGTTGTGCTTACCAGTTCCCAGCATGTCACAGGCCTTTTTGCTTCACTTCAGGAAGTTGAATATTTTCTTGTTGGGTGTATTATATTTTATGAAAACCTGTCCTTACTTTTCTTGAATTTGTCACAACTCAGTTGCTTCCATATCTACACAGATGACAAATCCTGCTATACAGAATGACTTCAGCTACTATAGAAGAACTCTGAGCCGTATGAGGATTAACAATGTCCCAGTAGGTAACCCTTGGATGAGATGAAATGTAGTCTTCTGCTACCACCTCTCTTCTACATGTACAGAACAACTAAACCCATTCTTCTGTTTTTAGGCAGAGGGAGAAAATGAAGTAAATAATGAGTTGGCAAACAGAATGTCTTTATTTTATGCTGAAGCGACGCCAATGTTGAAAACCTTAAGTGATGCCACAACAAAGTTTGTGTCAGAGGTAAGAGTATAAATTTATGGCTTGGATAATGTGCTTCAGGAGCACTGCAGGGCCAGACATAATGGGCAACACAACCTTCTCCAGCCCTAATCTGGCATCTAGAAATAAAACTTGGGGTTTGGAGCCTCAAGAAATGTAATGTGTCTTTCCCAGATGCTGTAGAGTTAGGGTATCCAGCCAGGCACTTCGTGTATGCATCCCCAAAAGTTAATGGACAGTGTCACATCAGTAGTGATGGCTTTCCTCAGACAGGGAGGTGGGATGGGTAAGTATTTTGCCTGCATTGTGGTGGTGGTTAAAGCAGAATTTCAGAAAATTGAAAGGGAAACAGCTTGATTCTCTCTGCTTGAAATAGGGAATGGAATTGAAATGTAACTTCCTCTTCTCCTTCCCAAGACTCTTTTGTTACACTGTGTAAAGTCAAGTATACTACATTAATGCAAAAGGGAGAAGGAACCTGAACTGGAAAAGTATTTCAGCATTTTGACACATCCCTATTTATCCTCGACTAACTAAATAAATATTGGTTGTAAAATACAGTTACTACAGGTACTATGCTTGCCTTCTGGTTACTATGATGATTTTTGGCTTACATGCAAAGAATGCTCACTATTTCTTAGCAGAAAATAATTACATGGTTAATCCAAAGTTACATCTGTCGTTTAATGGTTCTTTTCCCCTGAGTTCTGCTTTATGCTTGAAATACCTTAAGAAAACTGTCCTCTTATTTTACATCTATTTATGATGGTTGTCTGCCACAACCATCACAAATAAATTTTAAGTTTTACTATTACAGCAGATGAATACATTTGGCTATAGAAATTTTTGTCTTTGAATGAGCAGGTTAGATGATTCCTTCAAAACCTTCCAAAAGTCAGTCACGTCAAGGGTGTAGTTACTTGACTACAAACAAGCAGGCAAAACCCATGTGGTAGTCTTAGCTCTGTAAATTGCTAATCTGTATGATGACACTTAAAAAAAACCAGTGCAAGTGCTACCTGACTTACCATAGTCGTGTTGATGTTTTTAACTGCTCCGCATTGCTGTGTCAGAAGATAACTGATTTGACTTAAGTTTTCTAGTATAATATTTCACAGTAATTGAGTTGTGGAAACTGTGAACCTTCTTTTGCAGAATAAAAATTTACCCATAGAGAATACAACAGATTGCTTAAGCACCATGGCGAGTGTGTGCAGGGTCATGCTGGAAACCCCGTGAGTACAAACACTGCTTGGGTTGGGTATGAGTCACCTCTGTTTCAGACCTGATGTGCGATGCATGGAAGAAATATAATTGGAGTAATTAGGAGCTGTGATGTTTCCTTTTTACCAGCCTAGTTGTTTACGTTGACATGAAACCACCTTGTCTCATTTTGCCAGCCACACAAATCATGTGGTCTACTTTTGTGAACATATTAATATTTAAAAATAGAATAGCTATGGAAGCTAGACAACCTCTTGGCACTCTTTATAAGTGGTTTTCTCATGTATAATTCAGAGAAATAAACTATTTGAGCATGATTGCCTAGGGCCTCCTGAAAGAGGGGCTGTGGGCAATGCTCTGGATGGTGTGTCCTTGCTGACTGGCCCGGCTGATGGCTCTGACAAAATGACAGTGCTCCTCTCAGGGGGATTAACAGACAACTTCCAGGCATGAAGGAGGTCAGTTGTCTACTGTACATTTGAGAGGCACTGGAGTATGACCAAAGTCAGACTCATCTTTGATTATTTTTTTAATCTGTTTCTTCTGTGTTCTAAGTAGTTTTCTGTTGGTAAAATTACTGGGGCATGAGCTATGTCTTTTTAAATAAGTTGCCATCCAAATACCACAGGACATTTGTTTTGGAGTACATTAAGAGCTCCAAGCATTTATACTCTCACTTTTCTTAGGAATGGAGTATTTTGTTTAAAAAAGCAGTTAAAGGTTGTCCCTTTGCCTGGCACTTTTTTTTTCTTTTAAGTCAGAAGTTTGGGTATGTGTTAGAGGGTTACAGGGAAAAGTGTAGGGAAGTACTGGGGATAAAGTTAGTATGTATTGTTTTAATCTTCTTTATCTCTGAAAAAACCCAGATGGTGTAGAAGTAGGATCCTGTTTTTAGGTTTGAGAATTTTTATTGATCTTCAGGTAACTTTCTACACAATCATCTGACTTTTGGCAGGTTATTGAAGGGAATAAAGAAATCTCAAAAGTTTGGGGTTCGTGGGTTTCATTGGGTTGGTTTGTTTTTCTCTGAGGGTTTATGGTAGAATTTTTCTTTTTAATCTTAATTTCGGTGTTAGTAGTACGTACTGTTATCTTGTGTTTCATAGATAACAAGCTGTGTTTTTAAATTCCAGTGAATATAGAAGCAGGTTTACAAATGAGGAAACAGTATCATTCTGTCTGAGGGTAATGGTGGGTGTCATCATACTCTATGACCACGTGCATCCAGTGGGCGCTTTTGCCAAAACTTCAAAAATTGATGTAAGTTTACTGTTGCTAAATACTTTCCTGAGTATTTAAATTGTGTGTAGGCTCCTTTTCTGTCTTTCAGGTTCTAGTAGCAGATGTATACACTGGGTTGGCGTTAAATGTGCAGCTGTGAGCAAAAATGTATATTTAAGTAGTGAGAAATACAAACTAGGCCTTCGGACATGTAAGTGGGTCATGAAAAGTCTGTTTTGATGTAATTCAGGTAGTGTCTAGAAGTACTTGTAAGTAGTGATTGTGTTGAAAGATCCAGATCAGAAAGTAACAATGGCCCTTGGCATGTTCTTCACTGACTGGTGCACAGCTCACTTCACCATCCACCACACTTCAAGTTTGCAACTTTATACTGTTGTTTGATAGTAAGCCTGTGGAATATAAACTGTTACTGTCTGTGGTTTTGTGGTTATTTCAAAGGGAGCATTACCCTATTGTATTAACTACAGTTGGTCATTATTTCACTGCCAGAATGTAATAATTCTAAATGTATTGATGATAAACATGTGTTTTTGCTCACAGTTCTATTTTTTTTAGTTGATAAAGCAGAGCTTGAAAGTTGTATTTGCTAAAGTTATCATAGAATGATTTGGGTTGGAAGGGACCATAAAGATCATACAGTTCCAGCCCCCCCTGCCATGGGCAGGGACACCTTCCACTAGACCAGGTTGTTAGGGCCCTGTCCAACCTGGCCTTGAACGCTTCCAGGGATGGGGCAGCCACAATGCTCAAAGTCATTCTCCCTCATGATATCAGTACATGTTCTTGTAAAATGTATCTTTCCAGCTTCCCTTTAGATACTGGAACATGCTCTGAGGTCTCCCTGGAGCATTCTCCAGGCTGCACAGCCCCAGTTCTCTCAGCCTTTTCTCACAGGAGAGGTAGTCCAGCCCTTTGATCATCTTCATGACCCTCCTCTGGACTCTCTCTGGCACGGTCGTGTCATTTTTCTGCTGGTGACACCAGAGCTGGGTCCAGATTGGGGTCTTCCAAGAGCAGAGCAGAGGTAGAGAATCACTTCCCTTGCTGTGCTGGCCACATTTCTTTTGCTACAGCCCAGGACAGTGTTGGCTTTCTGGACAGCCAAAGCACTTTTCTGGGTCATGTTGAACTTCTCATCCAACAGCACCTGCAAGCCCTTCTTCTCAGGGCTGCCCCCAGTCCGTTCTCTGCCCAGTCTGGGTTTGTGCTTGGGATGCCCTGATCCAATTGCAGGACCTTGCACTTGGAGTTGTTGAGCTTCATGAGGTTCACAGGTCCCACCTCTCCAGCCTGTCCCGGTCCCTGTGGGTGCCTTCCCTCCCCTGCAGTGTCAGCCACACCACACAGCTTGATGCCATCAGCAAAGTTGCTGAGGATGCACTTGATGCAGCGTTTTAAGTAGCTAAGCCAGTCTGTCATAGGAAGATGTAATACTGAAAGCTTAATTCCTTCCATTCTAGCATCCAGAAAATGTCATTACACTGCTGCTATTTTTAAATACTTATTTTTTATCTTTGACGTACTGAATATAAAACATTCCTGTAAACTCAGAAGGTATTGGCATGGAAAAAACTAATTTTTTTAACTCCTAGATGAAAGGATGCATCAAAGTTCTTAAAGACCAGCCTCCTAACAGTGTAGAAGGCCTTCTAAATGCTCTCAGGTACTCCTTTTTGGTTTTGGGTTTGTTTTTTTTTTTAATGCTTTGATGTGAGTTTTCATTAATTGTCCAGGGCATTTTCTTTACAGCTAAGTATTTAGTGACTTTTACAGGGAAGGTGAATGTAATTATTGCAGGCTTTTCTTCTAATGTGTCCTGAGATGAGGATATATGAAAAAGCCTCTGTGCTTTTAACAGGGTTGTGAATTTGCAGTTGTTCATTCTAAGATAAATTTTTCCATGAATGCAGGTTAAGAATGAGTCAGTATGGCATGGTAAGTAACTAGAAATTGTTCCTTTTCAGAAAGAACCAAGGGCACGGGTGTCTGCTGTAGAGTAGATGAGGCAAGAATTTGCCACATTAATTGGAGGAGTAAAAAAAAAAATCAGTAATTGAATATATTAATCTAAAACCTGCTAATTTGGATTTTAAAGCTGTATCTATAACTGAGTGACATGTTCCTTGTGTGGGTGTCCAGCGTGGAAGAAGTGACAAAAAGTGGAAAAAGGTGATAGGCAGATGAAGTCTTTGTTCTTGTCCTTACTTGGAAAAGTATCACTACATTGGTAACAAATAACTGTACTGGGTGTTGTTACTCATGCACTTGCTTGGAATGTGGAAGCTTTAGTTAGTCTTGTCTGAAATTGTGCAATTGTGATTTGTTTGCCTTATGTGTAGTGAATCTGCTTTAATTTCATTTGCACTCTTTTTATTTTTTGTGTCACAGTGTGGTAAGGAGTTAAATAATGTGGTATGGTAGGTGGGTTCTTTTGCAAAGTTGTTTCAGATCATTAGTTAAAATTTTTAAAAAATCCATCTCAAATTTGAAACTTCATGTGATTATTTCCATTCTAAAATCATGTTCATCTCTGAACTTCGTAACATGATCCGTCTTTGAGATGATGATCAGTAAAAACACAGGCTTTCCAGAGGGAAAATGCTGCATTAGCATTTATTTCTGGCTAGTTTATTGTGGTTGCAGCTGCCTTAATCATCAGTTTTTTCTAGTAGCCCATTTTTCCCATCATTGTTGACACTATGAAAGTACATGGAAGGTGTAGTTCAGGTGCTCACTGCACTAAGCAGTGACATTAACTTTTGGTTAATTACACAATTCCCTTTATGCTCAGCAATGTAAATCCAGTCCGTGCTCTCAAGCTGTGCTTTCCCTGCTCCAGCATGGATGCTATAACAGTCCTGATTTTGTACATTTGATTACTCTCTGGGTAGGATATTTAAATCTTTTCTAAACTGTGTTTGGGATTGTTAGGAAGAGATGCAGGGGTCAGCTGCTGTGTGCTCGTGTTACGAAAACACGTTCAATATGTCATTGTGACAAATTAAATCCAAATCTAAGCCTTTGATTCTGGAGGAGTGAGAAGTCCTTGTGTTTTCCCGAGAGACAGATAATGTGTTTCAAAAAAAAATGGAGGGTGGTATGGATTTTGGAGGGAGATCAGCTCTTTTTAATTTCAAATTCATCTGAGTATTGTAATCATGTTCAGCTTTTTCACATGGGCAGAATACCAAGTGCAGTAACTTTTCAGAAAACCTGAGGCTGCTTGTTTTGTTGAAAGTATAAATTACCAAAAAAGTGCTGAAATCTACAGTATTATTAACTTCCAAACTAAAAAGTCATTATATATTTATCAAGTGAACAAGTAAAATAGTACTGCAGTTGTGGATAACAATGAAAGTGCTAGTTTAACATGTTAAATTTAAATTACGAAGTAAGTTTTATTTGCTTTTATATTAGTTAGGAAGGAACATCAGGGAAATTAATCATACAAAAAGTCTGCAATGAGGATATCTTTTAAAAATAGAGATAGCTAAGTTTTTGATATTGATTTGAAAGTGTGCTGTGATCCTAAGAGAATTTTAAAAGGGAAAGGAGCTGAAATAAGCACAGGTGTATGCTCTTCAGTTTTATCTGCGCAGTCACTTAACTAAGCAGGAAATTAGGCTGAAAAATTATTAAATCCATTGTCATTGAGGGATCCTAGGAAGATGTGGTCACTGGAAGTTTTGAACATTTTCTCAAGCTATCTATTTGAAGATGCTTCCTGTGAGCAGAGCCCTCAGAGTTAGTCTGATGGATAATTACCTGTCACAAGTGGTACTGTGAGCTTGCTGTGAAAACCAGTGTCCAGCTGAGGCTTATTTTGAGCTCCCCTTGGTGCAAGGCTGCTAGATTATAGCTCTGATTGGTAATATAATTTTCTGATCAGAATGTCTGGCTTGTGTTCTCGGTGACCGTGGAGTGGGTGATGATCCATGGCTGAAGGTTTTGCTCTGGTATAGTCAGGTTGAGCCATAAACAAAAGAAATTATAGATTTGTAAGCTAAAGTGCAATAGCATTTTTGCTGATCTTGACTTTATTTCTGTGTTTAGGTACACAACAAAGCATTTGAATGATGAGACTACCTCCAAGCAAATTAAATCCATGTTGCAATAACAATTACCTGGAATTCGCACCTGCTGTAGACAGTATTCTGCAATGACTGAGATGCACAGATTTTTTTTTTAGTGATTGCAACTACTATCTCGTTCATTCTTGCTTTTTATTTTCTCTCTTCCTGTTTACCCTTTTTTTTTAATCATTTTCTTGTACCTAAGTAAGCTCAGACTTCTTTTCTGTGCCAAATCAATGAAAATTATCAATTCTGGAAAGTATTTCTACTTTTCAGAATAGCCATCCTAAGTGGCAGCTAATTATGCGTTGCATTTGGATTTCTCTGTACTGGGGAAAGATTTGTGACTTGAACTAAATATTTTTAAACTTGTGGTTTTTTTCTTTTTTTGAGAAACTAATATTTAATATTGCTTCTTCTGCATGGCAAAACTGCCTACTTCTGCTATTTAAAAATCCCTTGATGAATTCATTTTCTATTGCAGCTTATTTTCATGTGCAACCATGAGGAAACTAAAAGCAGATTTGTTTAAATTAACTGTGTTTGTACAAAATGGTACCCAACACAAGGTTTTTTTAAATGAGTAAAAACTGTTTTGTTTAAAAGTTACGTTTGCATTTTGACTCATTTTTGTAAGGATGTATGTTGTATGTTTAACCTTTAATAACTAACGTTAAACTGTGGTGTGTGCGTAGCAAAATTACGTATGCATGTTCATGTCAAATGATTGGCTGTGGATAAGATAATAAAATCAGCTTTCATTTTTCTAAGTGTGGTTTGATTTACCAGTATTTTGAGTGAGATGTCTTCGTGCTCTTTTGGATTTTTACAAAAAAATAAATTTATAAATTTTATATAGTGAAAACTCTGCTGTTTCATTACCAGTAACCAGTTGCCTAATCCACTGATTTAAGCCTAGTGTGTTTTAGGGTTCTTGTTCTTCACTCTGTGCTGTTTCCTTCTCCGTGAGAATTACTACTCAGGTAGGGTTTGTGACAAGGAACTTGGTGCAATCCATACAGATCCCAGTGGACGTTGCTGAAGAACCTGCATCTGGGCTACCCATGCTGCCTCCTCAGTACAGCCATCAGAAATGACACTGCACGTTGGGCTCTTTCCATACCAGTGGTGGGGAGATGAACTCCCCTGGCTCTGTACTGGTGTGTATTCTAAAGGATCTAGGTATTTGTGCTCAGTAAAATCTGAATAATCACAGCATACTAAGTAATGTTTCTTCTTAGGGTGACAATTTATAGCAACAAGTCTTACATAGGTTGGTGAAGAAATTGAAACTTTTTTGGGAGGGAAAGGATTGAAGAGGAAAAGTTGCAGCCCTTCCAAAGGACCTTGGCAGATTGGAGAGATGGGCAGAGAGGAACTGTCTGAAATTCAGCAGAGGCAAATGCAGGGTCCGGCACCTGGGGAGGAACAGCCCTGGGCAGCAGCACAGGCTGGGGTCTGACCTGCTGGAAAGCAGCTCTGTGGAAGAGGAGCTGGGAGAACAGCTGTCCGTGAGCCAGCGGTGCCCTGGGGGCCAAGGCCAGTGGTGTCCTGGGGTGTGTTAGGAGGAGCACTGCCAGCAGGTCAGGGAAGTGATCCTGTCCCTCTACTCAGACCTGTGCAGCCTCACCTGGAGTGATGTTTCCAGGTCTGGGCTCCTCAGGACGAGGCAGACGTGGAGGTCCTGGAGTGGGTCCAGCATAGGGACTGGAGATTCTTACAAGGACAGGCTGAGGGAGCTGGGCCTGTTGAGCCTCAGAAAGAGACAACTGAGAGGGACCTCATCAATATTTATCAGTGTCTGTAGGGAGGTGTCAGAGGGTGGACCAGGCTCTGCTCAGTGGTGCCCAGATATAGGACAAGAGGCAATGGTCAGAAACTGGTGCCCAGGAAGTTCCAGCTGAAAATGAGGAAGAACTTCTTTACTGTGCAGTGACCGAGCACTGGCACAGACTGCCCAAAGAGGGTGTGGGGTCTCCTCACTGGAGATATCCAGGGAATGTTTGGACATGATCCTGTGCCATGTGCTCTGGGATGACCCTGCTTGAGCAGAGAGGTTGGACCAGATGATCCAGTGTGGTCCCTTCCAGCCTTACTCATTCTGTGATTCTGGGAGAACAAGAATTGAGAATGACTAGAAGACTCTGGGAAATGGCATGCTTTGCACTGATGAGCAAACATTAGTGCTCCTCGTGTGGCACCCTTGTGATTATGCCTTAGGTGTGTTCTCAGTGTTCTGGAAAGGAGACTTGAAACCTGCAGGCAAGTGTGAGCCCCTCAGCTTTATTTGGTGGACAAGTAATGTTTTGTATCCTTGCATAACGTGCTGGCTCCAGGTAGATTGTATCAGTGTGGCCATGCTTAATTGGATACTCCTTCTGCACCATCAAGAAATGTTTTCCTTTTTATCTTTTCTCTGTTTGTTTTGAAAAGAAGAGATCCACAAAATTGTAAATCGTGGCACTTGAAGATTTTGGAGGAGGTTCAGGTGTGTACTGTGAATATCTGTATGTCCATCTCTCTTAGGGTAATACATTTTTTCTTTTCAGCCAAAGATGGTTAGCCAAGGCCTCTGTCACTGAGAAATGAACCCATGTGCTTTGCTGCCCACAGGAATAAAATACGCTTGCTTTGACATGATACTACTACAGTCCTCTTGGCAATATCACAGTTGAATCAAGCTGAGGGAGGACAAAACTGGATTTGTTTGGGGTTTTTATAAAGGAAAAAAAAAATCTTTCCTGTAATTGTGAATGCTACAAACTGTATACAACTGACCCTTTTGCAGGGATCTGAAAGGGAAACTGTCCTCATCAGTTCGTCACCCTGAAGAAAAAAATAATAATTTAGTGTCAGCCTTGTTGCTGTGAATACAGTTAAGGAATAGTAATCGCAGGAGGAGCAAATCATGCTCCTTCCAGTATTACTTTTTGTAAGTAAAGCCTTCTAAAGGAAAGCTAATTTACAGAGAACCAGTTTTAAGCACAACTTGTGTATTTGACAGTTTTTACTTCTGATTTTATTGAAAAGCACTTGAAACAGTAAATCGGGCCTGAGTGCTGTTGTGGCAGAACCATCCATACAGCAGATTTCTTCTTTGTCTTGCCTCGGTGGCTGCTGGCTAAAACAACACAATTTCTTCAGTCAGCTGTTTTGGACGGATCTTCCTTTCTGCTGCCCTGACAGCATCTTTGCTTTTAAATGCTATTCTTGTGGTCTGAGAATAATTGGAGCTTTCCTTCTTTTTCTTCTGACATTTGTGTTTTGCAGTTTCTCTGTGTACACAGCTGGGACAGGAGATTAGAGCTGGCTTGCCTTGGAGTTGGCTGGCCCACTGTTCCACAAGCTTCCCCACTCATGAGCTTTCCAAGAAAACAGGCTCTTCCAGTGCACCAGGCATCAGCTGTTTGCAGTTTTGAGCTCAAATTGCTGTGTGTTCCTGCTCAAGCTTTGATGCTTGTTCCTTGCAAAAGCACACTTTAATCTTGCCCGCTTCATTTTATCTGTGCCTGTGGACAGGAGAGCAGCTGGCAGGCCCAGCACTAGGTATGGGTCACTAAACAGCCTCTTTGTAAGTTTTGGAGGGATAGCACCACCCTGTTGTGTGTGATAGCCTGTAATTTTGGGGGGCTGGGCTGGGTAGCACTCAGTAGTTAAAATAAATGCTGTGCTCAGATTAGCCCCCCTCCCTGCGCTGCGTGCTAGTGTCACCAGCCTGTAGCTGTTGTGGATGAAAGTTCTTCTCATGGTGCTGTGTCTCTGAGTGTAAACACTATTGCTCCTTCCTTGTGAGCCTCAGATTCCAGGCACAGATGGATCTCTGGGGGAACCATCTACGGTGGTGTGTGATGTGTGTCACAGACATGCCTGACAATGTGTGCCACTCCCAAGCTCTGGAATGTTTCTGCAGTTCTTTAGTACCAGCCTGCTTGAGTGATGTGGATTTCAGTTCCTTAAATTTCACTTTAAATTTTGGAAATGTCTCTCCTAAGAGAAGTCCCCGTTCCTGTCCATATCATCTGTTAATAAACCACATCGGGATTTCACTTTGCCAGAAATGCTGCCTATTTCTGTGTAGTTTTATTATAATTGGAATAGATCTGCCGAGAAAGACCCAGAAATGGGCTTGTTTCATGTGGACTTGGAGCATTCCTGTGCAGCCATCTCAATCTGGATGAACTGTCCTCTGGCTGCTTTATCCTGGCTTGCACGGCCAATGCCAGCATGTCTTTTGCAGCAAGGATGTGATTACTCCTCAGACTGCTGCTTCACTTGAAGGTTGCTCATCTTCCTTTTCTTTGGGTTTGCTAAGCTTGGTGTTGTCTTTCTTTTCCTGCAAAGACTTAGACTGGTGAAATAACTAGCAAGGAGTAGTTGAGGTGAGTTTTTAGCTAGGCTTGGGATTTGAGGAGTGTGTCAGTAGGAAGTTCACTGTGATGTTCCCTGGGTGCTGCAAACACATGTAGTTAGAATCCTGTGGGATGCAGGATGCATCCTAGAGGGTACCTTCTTTGGCTGTGAGGTTGGGATTGCTTGTTTCTCAGAATCTTGAGAAATAACTCTGTGAAGCAGGTTCTTTTGTCAAAACAGAAAACTAGCTCTAAATTACCAAGCTGTTTTCTCTTTCTTGCCCTTTCAATCTTTTACCAGCCTAAGGGAAGTTTTTTGAACCCTTCTCCCAAGCCCAGTATAAATGCCTGCTGGCAGATCAACAGTAGCACCCCAGGGGCAGTGGAGCAAGGACTAAAGCAATCCTAGTATAAAGTTCATGGTATCAATTTGCATATTAATTTTGTAATGAATTACTGTCACACGGGATATTTAAAAACTGGATGACTGCAACCAACTTGGTGCCCTGGATCTAGCCAGTGGTTTGCTTCCCCCTGTGCTAATGACCCTTTCAGGCTGGTCTCATCCCTGTTTTATTACTGTGGTAAAGGTGGCTGGACAGGGTTACCTCTTCTCTGAAGGTTACAACAAAGGGCTGTAGCTGGTGAGCAAATCTAGCCAGGTATTAGCTGGCCCTGTCTCTTACATCTGTGTGATGCTGTGGACTCTGTCACAGCTGTAGCAGTGAGAAGTGTGACTTTGTGGTGTTCTGTGGGCCAGCCGTGAAGTTACCAAGTTACTGCAAGTGTGTTACAAATTACAAGACTTGGCCAAGTGGTAGAAGTAGAGTTTTCTCAAGGGGATCTATCAGATTAGGTCAGCACTGCTCTTTCTGACCTCCTGAACATATATGGGGATACCATGTGCCACAGAAAGATGTCAGATACAGCTGACGCTGCTGAATCACTGGAACCCTTGGATGTTTTCTTATGTGGATTCACTGCTGTAATTATTTCACCAGCAAGTGATTGAGTGCATGGTAGGCTGGTAACAAGTTACACAGACTTAGTGTGTTGTGAACCTGCTTCCTGAGGTTGCTGTTGTATGTAAGTGGTCCTGGAGCTCCCAGGGCCACAATGGCAGGCTTTCCTCAGTTGCCCTGCTCAGTCATGTCTGTTTTACAGCTGCAGCTTCCCCCAAGACCCTTCATCTTCCTTTTGAAAGCATTCATCTTACCTGTCTTATATATGAAAAAGTGTGTTGGTGTTGTCAGTTATCTTGCATGTGCTCCTAAGGAATTATTGAGGACAGGTCTTAGGATGGCTCCCGAGGCCTCAGGTTGTGCAAGAGGAGTTGGAGAAATTCAGGAGGTGTATTTGTCTTCCCCTCAGCAGCACGCTGTGAACTGCAGCAGTCTGCTACCCCCTGCAGGTTCCTGCCCCAGGTCCCTGCATTCCCTGCTCATGCTTGAGCTCTGTCCCAGAGCCAGCACATTCCTGCAGGGATCAGAGGTGCCCAGTAGCTGAGGTGAGGAGTTACAAGCACCTGGTGAGCCTGATGATGAAGTGAGGTATAGGAGTGCTGTGTCCTGTCCTGGTTCCTGCTGTGGGGTTCTCTCATTAGAGGTGTCAAATTCCTGTTGGTCCCAAGGTCTCCAGAGGAGTGTTTCACTGCATTCTCCCCGTCCTTGCGGTACAGGGTGTGTCATTGATGTCCCCATCCTCAGAAGCAGGGAGAGCCAGCACATTATGGTCATGGTAGTCTAAGACAACCCCAAGTCGGAGCTGGTCTGGCAAGAACATGTATCTGGCCTGATCTGTGGCCTGACCCATCTCTTCCTTGGATGCAGGCAAGGAGACAACTGAGCCGCTTATTTTATGCCTGCTCCCCATGTTCCTGCATTGTGTGATTTCACATGTGCCTATTGTGTCAAAGTGATGCTTGAACATTGGCCAAATGATGGGCCAGCGTCCAGGCTTGGGAAAGGAGTGTGTGCACACATCCAGCTCATCCCATGGGCTGGAAACACACCCATCATGTGAAGGGGCACATGAGATGTGTCCAAATGCAGGGTAGAGAGAGATGAGATGTTGCAGTGTAAAACTGATGTCCCCATAACCAGCTATGTGACCCCTGATCAGTATTGGTGTAATTAAACGCTGTGGGAGTGCATTACTGGAACATGTGAGCTTAAGTAATGGGGCCATCCTAACTGTGCTCTTTCGGGATTTAAAGCAGTTGCCTTTATCATCTTTAGTACCCTTACTGTTGTTTTTAAGGTGATAGAATCTACATTCAGTACTGTACATCTTTGAAATGACTTGTAGTGCTTGAGAGTGAAATGCCACTTGGAGGCCCAGGCTAGAGATGGTTTCATTTTGTGGCAGCTGATTGACTATTCTGGCTAGAAGAGGGATGATTTAATGCCACTGGAAGGAAAGTTGGCTGATGTCACAAGGAGTTTCCTAACAGTTCTCTTATGCTAATATAAACATCTTGCAAGAGAAGTGTAAGAGGGTGGCTCCTTAGAGACATTTAATCTGGATTTAATAAAGGGCAAGAGATGTCCATTAGGAAATCTTACTCTGCTGAAGTGGCCCAGACTGATTGAGAGGACTTTTTCATCTTAAATTGAAGTTTACTGTGGAAATTACATTTATGAGGTGCTCCTGTGTAGGCAGTTTGAGGTGTCAAAATCCAGAAGCTGGGAAGCATTTAACTAAAATGTCCTCCACAGAACATCAATAATGACTGAAAATATAACTTTGGCTGGTGTTGCGGAAAGCTTTGTTTTGTATTGTATAAACCAAAAACTGCTCCCAGAAAAGCTGCTGCATGTTGGGAAAGAGAAAGCAGCCATCCTGAAGATGGCAGTGATGCTCTTCTCAAACAAGCCCTAATTACTGGCTGAGCGCCGCTGTTCTTTGAGAGTGACGGTCCCACCCTCAAACTCTCCCTCGTATAAATTACTGCAATATTGCTTTTCCCTTCAAAGACTCAGTGATCCATTGCTCTCTTTATTTCTCTCCCCATTTTGACACATTAACACAACTTGCTTCATGCTCTGGCTTTGCAAATGAGGAGCAATTGAAGCGGGAGCGTAATTGCGTGTCTGCTCTCAAGGAGGGAATGCGTTTCGAAACAGAACCATTCCGGACTCCAAAGTTGTGCCTCTGCTGATCTGCAAGTCTCTAAAGGATTTTGAAATATGCTGTTAATCAAAAGCTAATTAAACATTTTAATTAGTTTTTACAGTGTGGGTTTTGTTAGAAGGCTCTCTCTAGGTTCTTGTCGTGGGAAACTCTTGCTCAGGGAGCAGGGCAGGAGGGTTTCAGTCAGTTGCTCGGCTGAAGGACACAACCTCACAGGCACCATCATCCTCAGTGTCTGTCCCTCTTCACTGTCTCTTGTCAGTGAGGCTTTGGGAATGATGCTGTTCGCAGTTCATCAGCTGCTTCCCTCCAGCTGAATGTTGCTCCATATTTGGCCAGCTCAAAGCCCCTCCCATGCTTCAGACTCATATTTACCCTTCAGGTCTGAGTCCTAGTCTCTGCAGCCCCAGATAGCTCCCTAGCAAAGGGATGGCTCATCTGGGACTTGGATCTGGAAACCCTTAAAAGAAAGATCCAAAGGAAGAACAAGCCCACCCCATCTGCTCAGAGGATAGATTTCTTCTGCAGTCTAGGGAAGTTGGAGATCAGACCATAGGAAATTTCTGTGGTCTGAACCTAGATCAGCATTTACAGTTATTGCTTCAAAGTACTCTGTGCATCTGTGCGTGTACATCTCTCTCATCACTTCCTGTGCTGCTCTTGTCAGCGCTGTAAGGTTACAATTAAACCTTTGCTGCAGGTAAATGAGGAGCTGATACTGGGCACTGCAGGGATTTCTTTAGCCTGCTACACCTTCCTCCCACCCCTTGGCTGGGGCTTTTGCTGGATTCTTATTCCCCAAACTGTTTAGTGTTTTTTGTTTTGTGTTTTAAATAGTGTCAGTAACAACAGCCATAGCTTGAGACTACATACAATGCAAGGAAGTTTCTAGGGTCTGATTAGCCTGAGGCTGGGAATAACCCACACTCAATTTCTCCTGTAAAGGAAAAGTCTAGCTCTCTGAATCTTCACTGCGTTTTCGGGTCTGAGCAAGCGGCCAAGGCTGTGCTGAGGCGTCCAGAGAGTGACTCTGAGGGGCTGTGTAAGGGGATCGGAATTTGGTCAGTCTGCGCCGCTTCCTCCTCAGCAAGGCGCGGGAGATGAAGGAGGGCTGCTGGAGCCAAGCCTGGGCTGGGTTTTGGGGACACACCGAGGAGTGGCAGGGGTAGCAGACAGCCTGAGCACCTCTTCAGACACAGCCTGATGCTTTGATAAACCACAGAATGCCCGAGCGTCAGGGAGCAGGGCTGTGGACCTGAAACAATGTGTGACCAAGTCACTGATGAGATTTGAGACACCCCTTTTAGGGAGACTTTTGTGCAAGGATAACAGATATGCTGATAGGCATGGTGTCGGCTGTATATGGGGAAAGCAGACAAATTTACATTGCGTGAGTTTCTGGGGGTGCTAATCCAGCTGTATTTCTTCTTCAGGAGTGATTTGGCCACTAAGCAGTTCTGTCACCTCCTCTAATCAACAGCCTGTTGCCTGAAATGCCGATTTTTCAGCAGACAGACATCAGGGCTTGCTGAACATCAGGTTTCAAGCACAAGATTTTAATTTGGGCAGGAAGAAGGGCTTGTAACTCTTTAGTTGCATCACTGGAAGATCAAAACCAATCAGGATGCAGAGCAAATACTGCTTCCCACCCGATCAGTGTCCATTAGTGCTGCTGACCATTTGGTGCCATCTCACAGACGAGGAACTCTTCAGGAAAATGCAAAAAAATAATCTGAATTTTTCATAGCGAGTCTCACACAGTGAACAGCAACACCAAATGGGCTGCCCAAGATTGGTGTTGCTAGGTTTGCCGAGTCCCTCAGGATTCACCTTCCTCTCACTTTTTTATTTTGCTGTCTGAATGCAGCCACCAGAGAAGCTCATTAGGCTGGCTCAGCCTGAGTGCAAGTGCTGCAGTGTGAGTGTGTTGTGTTGCACGGTCTGGACCAAAGTCAGACCATTGCTCCCAGCATTCCAGCTCATGAGCTGCAGGCACTGCTTTGGAGACAGTGGCACGTCATGGTGGTGTTGTCAATGTATGTCAGTGCTGCCACTGTACCCCTTGTCTGTTGGTCATGGCACTGCCTGGAGTGCTTTGCTTGCCATGCTTTGATCAGCTCCATGGGCCTGGCAGATCCTGTCTTCACATTTGACTGGGCGTCTCTGCTGAGGATCCCTGCTCTCTGTATTGGCACTGCCTGTCCTGCACAGCTTGGGTATTTCTGTACATCCTTCTTGCAGAAAGCATGCTCTCACCCTTGGTGAGACAGTGGCTGGAAATCTGGTGTCCTGCAGTACCTGGGGTGTCTCACTAGTCCAGAATGCTGCTGTGTGTTGCTGGCTGCTCCAGCACATCTGTTCTGGCACCTGCCCTGTGTGCTGCTTTATCACAGAAGCATAGAAGTGTTCGGGTTGGAAAGGACCTAGTTCAACCCCCCCGGGCCCTTCTACTAGACCAGGTTGCTCAGAGTCCTGTTCAGCGTGGTCCTGAACACCTCCGGGTGTGGGGAGTCCACAAGCGCTCTGGCCACCTCTCTGCATACCTGTGGCACTCCTCAGCTTGCACCTTCTCCAGAGGTGTGGGGGGAAAGATTGCTGGGCTTGAGCCTATAACGCCCAAATCACTCGGTGGTGTAGACAGAAGTTTGTGCTTTACCATCAAGTTCCTTTGATGACCTGCTACAGCAAAAGAACACTGTTCTGGGCAGGAGGTGAAACCATCCTGTGTTGACGTTGTAGACCTGAGGACCATGATCAACCTTCGCAGTTGTGAGGAGCATCTTTTGGTCCTCCTCTGTATAAAACCAAGACCAGCTGCTACCACAATAAGGCCCTCCCCACGTTCCTGCCTTGGCAGACTGAAAGCACAAGGGGCTGTAACCTGGGCACATATTGTGATGTCATATCCTGACTCATTTGTGTTGAGGGACCCAGTCCAGGTGGGAGAGCTCTTGCTTTGGCTGTCACAAAATGGGTGGAGAAAACTAATTGAGGGAAAAAATCCCAAAACAATAAATGGATCCAACACTGTATGGAGGAAAGAGAAGTAAAGCAGACTGCACATTAATAATTAAATTTCAGAGAATTGAATAGATCATATTATATATCAATGAGTCTTATGGTCTTCCTGTATTGCTTTAAAATTTCTGTATTGCTTTATCATCCTGTAAAAGTGTTTATGCTTGGGTCTCCTGCAATGGGAAGCTCTTTTCTCATTCTACCTTTCTTATATGCTAGAAAAACACTTTAATATAGGTTTCAGCACCTAATTTGTATATTTATGTGTGTGTATATATATGCGCATATATAAAATCCAGATATTTGTAATGGACAAGCTATTAATTGCAGTTCCTGGGAGAAAAAAAAAATAGGTAGCTATGGTAATGTTTTTCCTGTAACAAAACGTCTGGGTTTAGATAATAATATATTTCTATAATTACTGTAGAAAATCAAATGTTTGTAGCAAGAAAGTATAAGTTACAATTGCTTTTCTAGGAATTTAGGGGCTGCTAAGCTCCCTCAGACCTGCAAGCTTTCTAGCTCAGGATTTTGACGGAGACCAGAACAGGGCAGACCAAGGGTGTTCCAAGAAACCCTGCAACAAGCAGTTAGGTTACCCCTTATCTCAGAAAAGTTTCCATTCCTCCCCTTCCTTCTGTAATTAGAGGTTAGCTAATGCCTCTCAAATCATGAGAGTTTACATCTTTCCTGAAACTTTATTTTAAAAATAACATTAAATATTTACTGCTATAACTCTGGTCATGTTCATTACTCATCAAAATGTCTAATCGTGGTTGGAGTCTTGCCAGGGCTTTGTTATCTTTTAGCTTCATCCCATTTTCCTTCTGCATGATAATCTAAGGATGGATGAGAGCTGTAGAATGACCAAATAAAGAATGGTAAGTTTGTGGAAATCACTGGAAAACAAAAAACCAATTTTTTCTCTATATAGTTTTTCCATTTCATGTAACATTCTGTTGCAGGAGCACAAAAGCACACCACCACCACATTTTGGGGTTGTTTTCCATCCTGATGACTCCGTGTTGGTGGCAATACTAAAGCAGGTTGCCCAGAGGCCCTTTCTGATGGGAGCTGTAATGTGCTGCGGGCTCACCTCAGATGCTGGGGTTCAAGACCTCAACTGGCCCAGCCCCCTCCTCATCCTTCTCATGTGCAGAGGGTAGTTCTTGAGGGCAGAGCTGCAACTCTTACCCTGCAGAGAGCAGACAAGGGGGGAGCCACTGGTGACCCAGGCATGGAACTGTTTTGGCACAGGGCCTGGGCACAGTGTGCGGGGGAACGTGTACAAGCTAAGGCAGGTAGGTTGTGCCAGTATGGAGGCAGATGTGGCCCTTGTGGGTGACATAGCCACCTTTGTCATAGAGGGGAAGCAGAATTCAGACACAAGAATTGAGCTCCATGGAGACGCACAGTGGGCTGGACACACTCGGTGTGCCTGGGGATGTGTCTCCAGTCAGTTACCAAATATCATCCTTGTGCTGAAATGGGGCACAGAACAGCCCACAGCAATGTCTGGTTTTCCTGTGAGCCACCGGCTGGGGCTCTGTGTAACAGGTGAGAGCAGCCTTGTTCCAGCCTCAAGGATTGCAGTGACTGTTTCACTGCAGCTGGCAGCTCGCTGGAGCTCAGAGCCCTTCTGAGACACCTTGGTCCCTCTGGGATTAGCCCCATGGGGGCTGGACTGGTGTCCCTGCCAGGCATGCTGATACTGGGATGAAAGCAAGGCACTGGGGAATGAAACAGGGCTCTGGTGGGATGATACCTCATCACAGACTCCCTGTTTGGAGTTAGTGATGGACGAGATCCTGCTGATAAACTGTCTACTGTTATCAGGATGGATCTCAGTGTTAAAAGCTGGTTTGATGTGGTGGAGTTCAGTTTCCTTCCTACTCCTATCAGTGATAAGACAGTGATATTTAGATGGGATAAATACTCTGCTGTATTCTGCAGCCAGGGCTTTTTTCCCCCGTCTCATTTGCATTAATAGCAGGCATTATTATAAATGCATTACTGTGTTCAGGAGGGAATTGTGAAACTGGCAGTCAAGAATTTCTCAGTCTCTCTTGTTAAAGGGAGGCAGCTTTTGCTCAGGCTGAGTCAATATTTAATATTGGATCCATTCTTTCCTGTATCTGCCTCCGTAGTCAAAGCTGCTGAATAGTGGGGAAAACAAATTGGAACTTCTTTTGGAAGTTCAGTGAGCACCCAGTACATATTCTATTTAGTATGGAGGAAGCTTTGCATTTGGAAGAAAAATTCATAGACATTTTCCAATGTTGATAGGTGGATCTTAAAAAAACAAAGCATCTTCCTAACATTCTATTAAAATACTGTGCTTATTTATATTTGAGTGCAAATGAAAGTACCTCAGGACCTTTGATTGAAAGACTGAGCACTCACAGTGCTTGAAGCTGTAGAAAGGGGTAAAAATAAGAGAGCAGCTGTTCTGGTGATCAGACCAATGTGATTATTGATTACAGATTGGAATACAACATGGAATAGAAGAGACAAATTAACTGGAAGAGCTGACTGGTCATAAAACGAAGTACTTCAAAAATGACCATATCCTAATTCACAGCTTAGTGGTCCCCAGCTGACATGATTTACTGTAGGGCTGCCCACATACAGGGGGCAGAATATAATTTGTTTGCTGTGGATGTTAAAACCTCACATCCAGGAATAACAGTTTCCATTTAGTGGACAAAAAGGTTAAGGTATGATACCAAAGAAAAGCTACAGGGGAGTGTGGAATTGAGAACACGTCTCCCGAAGCCATGTCAAACCACCCTAACCATTGCTTAAGATAACACTTGTCTTCAGGCTTTGGTTATTGCTCCAGCAGCAATTTATCCAAATGAGCAAAGAGCTCCACGCTCTTTTCCTTCAGCTGCAGCCGATTCAGATCCTATTACTGTCTCCAGCGGCGTGGAATTGCTGTGTTGGATTCATTGCTGGTGCATTCCTGCATGCCATCGTGGGGGCTGATGCAGTTGAAGTCACGGCTTTGGTCTCCACCCCCAGCACTCCTGACAGAGTGGCTGAGGTAGCACATAAACCCATCCTCATGCATTTAGATGTCTTCATCAGCAGAGAGAACTGTTTGGGAAGGAGACATTTAAAAATCTCTTTGTTGGGTTTATAGGTTCTTTAAAGCCACTTAGTCATTAGATAGCCGGTTAAAATTAGTCTGTACAAGATGGGGCATCAACAGAGTCTTTTCCCAGAGCTCCTTATTAGCATTGATTTTTCAGTGAGGAGAAGAGTCGGGTAGTGGAAGATTAAATTAATGATGCTGCAGTTGGTACGGTTTGCTGGAAATGCCTGGCACCTTGTTCAGGCATCTTGTCACGTGGTATTTCGTGATACAAGACCTGAAGATTCAGCAGCAAGAACACATAAAGGTCATTCTCATTTTAGGGTGTTATTTTGACTGTGGTGAAAACTATTCCCCTCCCATCTTTCATTTCACTAATAGATGGTGGATGACATTACATGATACTCATTTTTCAGAACTTCATTTAGAAAATTTTGTGGTGATTTTGGCCTTCAAATTCATCCAAACACTTAGTAAATTGANAAAGCCATGTGTGAGGGAATGCTCTGCAAAATGGTGTGCTGGAAGGAGGGGATGCATTCCTAGTCCTTGTGTCTCACTGCTTGGCTGTTGCAGACCAAAGGGCTGATGCAATATCTTGAAATTGATGGGACTTTTCCCCCTGGCATCCATGGGCAGCAGAGAGGTGGGATGGGAGGAGGCAGCCTGGACAAGGCTGAGGCATTCCCTGGTACCTCTAGCTGTCTCTGTCCTTGTGACTCAGGGGAATCTAGGTGGCTGTGGTCAGGTGTGTCAGATCAATTTACACTGGCACGTAGTGATAAAATAAGGGGGAATGATAGAGAATAGGTTTCGATTAGATATTCAGGAGGAAATCTTTACTGTGGGGGTGGTGAGATGCTGGAACAAGTTACCCAGAGAAGCTGGGAGTGCCACGTGTCTGGAAATGTACAAGGACAGGTGTGATTGGGCCCTGAGCAACCTGGTGTAGCGGATGGTGTCCCTGTCCATGACAGGGAGGTTAGAACTGTATGCTCTTTAAGGTCCCTTCCAACCCAAAGCATTCTGTGATGATTCTGTGATGAGGGGTTTACTGCTGCTCTTTTCTGAAGGGCAACAGTTGAGCCAGCGCAGGTGCAGCTATAAACTCATGGCACAGACCCTTGGGTTGTAAAGTGTCTGCAAGACAAGGAGGTCACAAAACTCCAGTGCAAATATATCCTGACATTTTCCATTTTTTTTTTCTACACCGGAAGCAGCAAGGACTGGATAGCCTGATGTCTGTGTACTGGTGGCATTAAGTGATTGGACCATAGAGCTTTATAAAGAAAAACCTACAGGCCAGTTTGTTTTGCACCAGTGCAATTACCAGGACTGTAACCCTGTGCAAAAGTGTAATGAAAAACTTCTTAAGTGAGAAATAATGTTAACAAAATACTAATCAAGATCTTTGCCTGACAATTGACCACTCACCAGTGTTCTCCATAGACACTGTCAAAGTCCTGCTGATGAGTGAGAACTCCTTTTTTGGATTGTTTGTTTTTCCTTGAAGCATTTCACAGACCCATTTCCCATTCCACAAGCCAGTTCCAGCCCATACTGGTTGGTCCACACCTTAGAGGCTGCAGACCACTGGTTTAGCAGACACTTGGGGATTAGACTAGTGCACCGTAAGGAGGAAGATCTCAGAGGCTGTGGGGGAACTGATGAGGTGACTCCTCTGAAGGAGCTGGCCTGAAGGTGACCGTAGAGGGGTTGCAGCAAGAAGCCAGTTCTGCTTATTGATGGTCAGTGTGGTGTTGATGTGCTGAGCCCTATGGGGGTGGTGGCCTCTCTGGAGAGAGGGGACAGTAGCTAAGGAGAATTAGGAAGGAGGGCCTTGAAATACCAACTGTATATTCCCTTTTAGTTGCTTTTTTATGTCTTCAGAATCTCTTTTAGGGGAATTGTGTGGGTTTCCAAGACTAAATTGTGCCTTGTGGGAAAAAATGTGTCCCAATTTTTATTTATTTGGATGCTAGCATGCCAAGTTGGGGTCCTTGAGGAAGATGTAACCCCCTGTCACAGCAGCTTCTTTAGCTCTCCTTTTTCCTTTCCCCAAAACCATGTGTTTGAGCACTGCAGAAGATATCAACACTGTAGCAGCCAGTTGCTTTATACTAGTTGATGCCATCATTTCATAAATCAGATCAAAAGACAACACTGGGTCATTGTGTCCTGACTAAAGTGATTAAGTAGATCTGTGCTATTAACAGAAGTTCTTCTGAAAATGTCAGACTTCCTGCAAAGATCTTGCCATGAGTTAAATAAGCATCTGCTGGCTGAGGATTCAAACTCTGGATTGGGAGCAATAATTTGTAACTCCTAAATGAAAACCCATGGATTGAGCTGCCCCCTTGGACCACTGGATCCTTCATCTTGTTGCCCCTTGGTGTTGTAGTTCTGCACAGAAAAATCCTGTGCCTAGCAGTTTTGTATCATCTTTATGGATTCTTTCCAGCTGAGATATCACATAGCTGACAGTTGTTTATTGAGAGGCAGCAGTGGGAAAAGAGAAGTTCTAAGGAAATTAAATACTCTTTTAAAATGGCTAATCTTTTTCTGCATATTCACTCTGTTAATTCAGGGCTCCCCTAGACATCTGGCAAGTATTTTGGCTGTGTCTGAGGGATTTTGGAGAAGGAAGGAACCTTGGCACTGGCTTTAAATGCCATAAGACATAACCGAGAGGAGAAGAAATTACTGCTCTTAGGAGAGGGAACATTTGCCGCATTGCAAAATGGCACAGCGAGCTTTTACTGCAGGCTGAGATGGGATTAACATCCCTGCAGCAGTGTTTTGAACTGCCTCCTGATTGTCTGGGGATCGCTCAGGACCTGCCGCCCCCCTGCCGTGGCAGTGCCGGCCGTTAGCATTCTTCATCCACAAATGGATGCTGAATCACACGTCGGCCCTTTAATAGTTCCCTTTAGAATCTGGGGACATAAAACATTAGGAAACTTGCAGTGCTGTAATAAAAGCCACTGGGGATGTTTGGTAAGACAAACTATTAGAGGTTTCCTCCTGCATAAGTAGTCTGTGTGTGTATATAGATATATGTGTGTGTGTGTGTGTGTGTGTATACTCAATGTTTGCTTCAGATGAAGTACACAGACAGAAAGTCAAAGCTTACTGCCCTCTTCCAGTTCAGTGTAAGACCTTTGATGTTGCTAACTTGTGAAAACACAATCGATGCTGAATTTTGTGTATTGGGTTTTACTGTTTTCTTAGGATTGCTTTGCAGCCTTATGAGGATGCAGCAGAAATAAAATGCAGAATCTTTACAACTGAAATGCCCTTACATTGACAGTGTAAAGACAGGCCTCCCAGCTTTTATTTCCCTTGGAATTTTGAATGTTGTCTTGCCTATTGCACTAAACTTCTCTGAGATCCAGTTAATTTTATTGCTACAACAGGAATATTTCCCTGGTGCTGTGCAGCTGTGGGAAGCAGGTCAGACTGGTGGAACAGTAGGGGAAGGACAATTGAGTTGTCTGACCTGTGCCTATGTCCTCACCTGTCACTGTTCCAGAACATTTGCTGTACTTATCATTGCCTTTGCTTCCAGTGGAAAGATTCAAAATTGTGGGTATTTGGTAGAGTGTGTTCACTTGCAGGCTGTTAGGCAAAAGGCCACTGTCACTCAGTTCCTGAAGTGGTTTAATGGCTAGGTTCAGCTAGGTTTGCTGGTTCAACATCTTGTTTGTGTGTCTGCCTCAGCAAAGAAAGAGCATGTCCTGGCACATCACTGCAAGAGCACCTCAGCTTTGGAGCAATGACTCTGGGGCCTGGGACAGGTGGGGATGGTAAATCCTCCAGCCTGCATTGTGGTAAGGGAGTTCTTCCACACAAGTCCCACAGGTTTGTCCTCTCTCTCCAGGCAAGGATTTTCCATTTGTGAAGGTAAGAGTGCTGAACTGTGCAGGACACATTTCTTTCCTGTTAATTCAGTGCTGTGCCAGGAGAATTGGCCCCTAGTGGGCTGGTGTCAGTGGCTCCAGGCATTTCCCCTCCCGGCATGCTGCAGCCATATGGACACAAGGATGCACGCCGCTCTCACAGCCGGTGGTTTTGCTGCAGCTGACTTTTTTCTCTTTAAACTTTCCATTGCCTGAGATAATATTCGACCTCAGAAGCAGTGTGGCTGTGATGATCCTTTGCTTGTTGGCTGTAAGAATTTATTTGCTTGTTTATCATCCACCCTTGTAATACCTTAAACCCAAGGTCAGGACAAGAAAAGATTAAAAAGCCTATTTTATAGTCTCATGTAAATACCAGGGCCATCAGTGGCATTATACCAGTAGGATGTTAGACCTCAAATTCTTATATTCTTGCACTTTTGCATAACTTTGTCAGTGTTTGCTGGGAGTGAAAACTGTTGTGTCACATCCTCAGCTGCTGCAAACTGGCATGATGCCATTGAAGTCAAAGGGGCAACAATAATTTACATCAATAGAGTTTTGGCATTGTGAAGTGGTGAAGAGGGGGCCCAAACTGTTTCCCCACGTGCCCTATACTGAGTGACCTGCTGTGTCCAGCTTCTGCATGGCAAATTTATTTTTTGTGCTGCTTGGCAGTTTCAGTCTAACCCTTTTTCTCCATTTCCTTCTGCCAAAAGCAAAATAAATTAGCCAGGTCTCCATTGTTCTGGATGCATCTCAAAATCCCTTGGAAATAATGTCACTGCATTCTAGTAATATTTGGCATGGATTATTTCCATCCATGGTTTATGGCTACTAATTACGGGCTTTTCAGGCAGTTGCACAGGGCTGTCTGTGGGAGTCAGGAGTACTGAGCATCTTAAAGCAAGTAATTCATCTCCATTACAATGTGGGGTGACAGATGTTGTTTTGTGAAATATGATAAAGAACCCCGAAGTTCAATGGGAGATGGGAGCATAATTTTTGCATTAGGGGTTTTAACAAAGAAGTAAGTATATATATGGCGGTGGGTAATTTCTTATATTTTTTTTTCACCTTTTCTCTGGTTTATCATCTACATATCATCTCCAGTAAATTTTCTGGAGAAACTTGTTTCCTGACCATGGAATTTTTTTAATCACATATTTATTTCCGTAAAACCATTTGTCTACCTTTTTTTTTTTTCTGCTTCCTCCCCTAAGTTTTATTGCTTGCCACAAACAGAGTTATTCCCAACCTCTACCGTTAATGATATCCAAGGGTAAGTATGAATTTGGTGCATATTTGCCAGATTAATACTGATTTCTCTGACAGAGGGAATGGAGAAAATTACTCATGAGCTGTAAATGTTTTTTAGCCTTTTGTATGAGTAAAAGTGCTTTTTTGTGGGTCCAGGTACCACGGTGATGGAGCACAGATGGGGCTTAGACACACAGATATAGAGCAGGGAGCAGTTAGGGGTGTCAGGATCTGCACTTCACCTGAAGGCTTTTATTGCTCTGCATCTTTCTTAGTGGCAAGTTCTCACCTCTTTCATACCAAATTGTGTGGCAGTTAAAGGGAAGAGCAAAGAGGAGCTTGTTTCTCTCAAGCTGCTGGTGTCAGATATGGGACCTCCCAACACTGGGCTGAAAATGGGGAGAACACATGCCCTCAGATGTGGTCAGGCAGAGGGTGAGACCAAGAGAAACCTGCTTTATATCAGCCTCTCTTACCTGGTTGATCTGAGCCTCATCATTATTTCAGCTGAGAGATTGAGACATACAGTGAAACACTGTATGAGAACCTGAATCTCTCCAGGTATCTTTGCTGAGAAAAAGCTACAGTGTTTCCTCCTCAAGCTCAGATTGACTTGGGGACCCACCAGTTCCGGATATGCTCAGCTTGTGAAATAATGAGTTATATTTTTGTGTTCAAATTGTGTGCACACCATATGCTGTGAGAGAAGAGAGGGCAAGTTGTGCTGGGTTTAAAGTGCAGCCTTTTCACGCCTTCCCTTCCTTCCTCCTGTCCTTTCCCCAGACTGGGAGCCCTTTTCCCTCTCCTGCCCTTAACCTGAGCTCTGTAGGACACCAGCTAATGGAACATACTTGCTTTGTATGGTGAATTAATGAGTTCAAATGGTCACCTTACACAGCAGAGATGTGTGGGAAAGAAAACCTGTGTCAATATGAAACATGAGTTTGCCTGTCCAGAGGATGAGGCATCTGATTCATAAATCAGTGGCAGGGAGGTAAGGAGAGATGTGTCGGTTTGGTAACAACTGTCAGACTTAAATGGTGCATTTTACTCTTTTTCATCTTAAGTCTCCCAAGAAGATAATATTTTTGACTTACATGTTTTCTCTCTGGTGCTGGCCAGAGCTTAAAGGATCCAGGAGGTCATCGTGTTCTCACTTCAAGTCGTCTTGTGATTCCTGCTGATGCTGTGGGCACACAGACCCTTTCAGGATCTGCAGAGTACTCATTTGGGGAAACAAAAGCAGGCTGCAAAAGTGGTCTGAGAACAGTGTCTTGTCTGCCCCTCTGGGTGGGTTGAAACTTGGAGTGTGTTAATGCTGCAGTGAGAGGGACATGAGGAAATTCAAAAACTGCTTATCTGTGCTGGAAGCATTTCCAGCAAAGACACTGGAATATGTTGTAGGGGAGGATGTAGAATGTATTGTTCTGCTTGTATCAATTGCCTCTTTAATAAAGACTCTCACTGAATTTGCAGTAGCTCTAGACATCAGACAGGGAATTCTCCCACTGCAGTGAAATCTGTAGCTCACGAAGAAGCTGCCTGGGGCAGGCAGCTCCTGGAGATGGGGTCTGAGACCAAAAAACAGCTTTGGGACTGAGCCTGTAGCTAGTAGACTCTCCTCTTCCCTAGTGTGATTTCATGTTAGCTGTTGCAGCTGTGGACATTGAGGAGAGCCCCAAACCTGGGTGCAGGGCTTGTCCGTGGAACCAGGATAAGGTATGGAGAGCTGGTCTAGGTCAGAGAATATAGATGGAAAGAAACCTGTCCATTTTGCCAGAAATCAGCAATTCCATCTGATATTTTAGAAAGGCCTTGGTTTTTACCCTTGGGCTATCTGTATTAGCAGTCCCTGAGCACTGCCTCTGGGCTGAGGGAAAGTAAGGCTGTGCTGAAGTAATCCACATCTTGTCTTCTCCCACACCGCCAAGGTCAGGCTGGTCCTGCCACAGCTCTGCAGTTCCTGTTCACACCACACGTGACGTTCCCGATCCCTTCAGCACTTGCAGTATCATTTCTGCAGCTCTTCCTTGATAACTAACTCCAACTGGCACAGCTGAGACAGCAGCAGGATGAATCCTTGGAGTGCAGCCAGCTCTGGCTTTGATTTTGCCCTTGTGTTGCTGATGTCAAGCCTTTGAACAAGGCCCCTGCTACAGTGTGGGGCAGACGCATGCGAGAAGAGCGTTCTTGCCTCGTGGGGACAACCAGAGTCACAAGATCTCCAATGAGATGCCAGAGTGCAAGCGTTTGTTGTGGTCCAAGCCAGGACTTATTTCCTCCTCCAGTGACGCAAACTTGTGTCATTCCCTTTTGGTGGCTGAGCGCGTGCCAGGGGAGATGCTGCCCCTGGCATTCCTCCGCTTGTATGTGTGCACGTGTTTGTGCAAACCCAGAAATGAGGGGCTCAGTGCAAAGAGGACTGGGTGGGGTCATTTGGTCCGTGGGCTGCTGGAGCTCTGGACCAAGAGCTGTGGGGCTGGAAATCTCTGAATGAAGATTGGGAGAGTGTGGGGTCTGTAGCATCTCATGTAGCTGAGACTGGCAGAGGCTGGTTCTTAAACTTTTCCAGCTGCAATCAAGAGCTTCCCAGCAAGAGCTAAACATTTGCCATCAACATCTGTAAGAGCTGTGGGGAAGAAATAGCATACTTTTAGCTAGTCTGTGATAAAAACAACACTCCTGCTCCTTTTTTGTAGATGTAGTTTTGTTGTAGATGTGTGTTTTTTAGGGCGGGACTGTCTGAGAGCAGCAGCTGTTGACTTTCATTGCCTTACAGAATGCTAGCAGTGGAAAATGCACCTGCTTGCACACGCAAAGGCATTCATCATGTTGAAGAAAATTCTGTAGAGGTTATTTTTTTCCAGAGGACACAGATCAGTCCCTTCCTTTTCCTGACAACACATGGCTTCTTGAAAGTATCAGTCTGTTCTGTAAATCACAGAAATTCCCACTGAGCAGGTAGAACAAGCTCTACAGAAAAACTTTTCTGCTTTGGAATGACAAAGCCTTTTTCTTTGTGAAAAATCAAAAATTTAGTATATGTAAATTCTTCCAAAGGGAGTTGATTTCTTTTTTTTTTTCCCTCAGTCTTTCCTTGTAATGGAAACTTTCCTAGTATTTTTCTGGTTTATTATGAAGATTTCTAGATGCTACAGCAATAATGGGATTTCCCTGCCTTTATTGTGTTTTATCCACACACTGGCATGCAGACTGAAGGTCTGACTTGATATCCTCAACAAGACATGGGACAAGTTCAAAGGCCTGTTAAAACCCAAGTCAAACTGTATGTCTGAGATATTTGGCCCTGTCACCTGCAGCTGTGAGTCTTCTGTGCAGGATAACTCCAAAATGCTGAAGGGGCTGTGGCTATGTCTTAAATAGCTTTCCCAGTAGAAACCTTTGCTCTTATATTTGGGAGAGAATGCTTCTACAGAGCCAAAGCACCATATGCTTTGATTTACCATTATATGAGTTGGAAAATACAAGTAGAATTACATAATGTTACGTATGCCTGACTGATGGATTTCCCCCTACACACACTTTAAAATATTGGGGGTTTATTTCTTTAAGTCTCAAATCTGATCCTAGAATTTTTTTTTTCTGATTCACAGAGGTAAAAAAACTAGATTCTCTGCTATTTAAAATTAATTAAATTACAGAGCCGATCAGAGAGCCACTACAGGTGCAGAAAGGCTTTCTCTGCCATCCTAACTTTTCCAGTCTTATTATCAGGCATGACAAATTTCTGACAATTGACTTACCAGCTTTCCAGCAGCTATGGCCAGTCATTCTTCTTAGTGAAAATCAGCCAATCCTTTTTTAACATGGAATTAATGAAGTGATGAAAATTTACATCAGCAAAGGATTTCTCACAGAGCCTTACTACTGAATTAAAGGTATTTATGCTTCCATAAATACCAACCATTGTTGATAATCCAACACTTGAAGTCTTAATTCTGTCACTTTATAGTCAAGCTGGTAGAGAATAAGAATGAAAGAGAGAAAAAATGCTTATTTTGTCCCTCCAGTAAAGTGAAATGATTACTTGAGCAAAAATTATGATCATACTAATTGGTGATCTAAGAAATATAGCGGATTTAGGCAGAAGGTTTTCACTGTGTGCAATAAAAAGGTATTCTGATATCCCTAAAACTTTCTTTTACCCTTGCATCTGCTGTACAGAGTAATCAAGTGTCAAATGCCAATATGCATGGAGCCAAATGGGCCAGTGAATCCTCCTCTTCTTCACTCACTCTGAAGTCTTCATTTCACTGTAACAAATGAAAGTCAGAGGTCATTCATATAGTCTGACACCTGACTAATCACCTATAGTTCAAATGAGACCTTGAAGAACCTTGCGTGGCCATTGTGAATCTACTCGGGAAATCCTGAGTCCCAGAAATAGCATTCCTAAAATATATACTGAGCAATTCTTAATGTTTTCAATTGAATGGGCGCAAGCTGTGGGGTGTTGCTATTGTAAATTGTTCACAATTCTCTGCTGTTGAGTTTAAAAAAACCCCACACCTGGATTTGTGCTCTTCCCATTGGATGTTGGCAATGTCTTTGTAAAGTATTCCTTGGAAGAGAGGGAGGGCATACAGGTAGGCAGTGACATAAAGACCAGGTACTACCTGTACTCTAATTAAGCCAGATCAGGAGACAGTGAGTGCTTCTGCACTTTTAATCAAGGACAAGTCCCAGATGTCATGACTAAACTATTTCTTATCTTCTTCCAAGGAGAGAGGACATATACAGTCTCAAAAATACATGGAAAATTACTGAGAAAGCCTTTTCTATAAGAATGAATGTTTGTTATTTTTATACTGGGGTGGTGCTCTGAAAAGATGCTTCTGGGTACCAAGAGAAGGGAGGATGGTTTGGGAATGTACCCACTGGCAGCCTGAAGTAACTTGGGGTGTGATAGGGAATGCCTGGTCTTGACTGTGCAGAGTCTCATGCAAGTTTCCACTGCCTCATTTTCTTTTTGTTCCTTAAATAAAAGCAATCACTCTTCCTATGAACACATGAGATTAGAGGTGAGTATTTAGCAGCATTAATTCATGGTCTTTGTGAGAGCTCATTCCCTCCTCACCCCATCCCAGAGTGTTTAAACCTTCTCTCTGCCAAAATATAATAAATTGCAGGTCTGGCCCCTAACGATTCCTCATCCGGGAAGCCAGAGATGAGGGCAATTTATCTCCTAATGATTAAACCTGCAGAAAAAAAAGGGTGAATTGCCTGAGTGAAATTACTGCCCATGCATTATTCAGCCACCTGTGGGGAGTTCTGCAGGAGAGGAGAGACAGGCCAGCATGCCAGATCAGGTGGGTTCCTCTGGGATGGGCAAACCATCCCGATCCCCGTGGAGAGTCGTGGGGCTGTAGATGGCAGCAAAGGCTGCAGAATGGGAAGGCATGGTCAGAACTGGTTTCAGGGGCTCCCAGGGAGATGGTGTGTGGGTGCATGATGGCTCGAGCTTTGCAAGGCCATGGGAAGAGGAAGGGTGCTCACCCCAGGCTGGGGATGAGAAGCCATCAGAGAGTCTGTCCTGCAGACAAGAGGAGTGTGACAGAGAGAAGGTAGAGGAGAACAGAACTCTCTGCATAGGTGTGTGCTTGACTTCCCTGTCTGGACTCTCCAAATCCCACCTGTGCTTCGCTCTTGTCAGTCCCTCTCATGGCCAGTGTACAAGGCTGATGCTGTGCACAGTGGCCAGAGGGCTTTGCTTCCTCCCCAGGTGCAAAGGGACTGTGGAGGAGGCACAGAAAATTATCTGCTGTGCTGCTCTGCTTTGATAGTTGCTAAATGACTTTTTTTTCCCCTCAGTTTTAATTATAGTGCCCAACTGGATATACAGATGTTAAAATTTTGATTTTGAGTGCAAGTTATGGAGTCTCCCCTGTCCTGCACCTGTAGTGTCTCAGCTTCTGTGGCTGCTTTTCCCTTGTCTTCTCAAAGAGCCAACAGGTGGGACAGGGTGTTCTATGGTGAACTCCCTGATATTTGCTCCTACAAAAGACAGGGTTCCTAGTTGAGCTGGGACTGATGATCAAGTGTCACATCTTGCACATGAGGCTGTACAAGACTTTCAGGAGCATCACTCTTGCCCATCCTGGTTTAGGGGTTAACTCTGCTGGCTGTCCTGACTGATGGGTCAGCTTTGGTGCATTAACCCCATACCTTCCCTGCAGGGTAACCAAGTTGGAAGCCGTCTTATAATTTAAACTCAGAGGGCTGAGAGATGCAGGGGAATACATCCAGATAAATGCTCCTCAGTGAAGTCAGATGTTGGCCTGATGCTGACCATGGTGTCCCTGGAACTGTTGTTGGGGGGCAGAGGGAATTTACCCACTTGTCTGCTACTGTACAAACTCTTCCCTGCACTGTCAGTTGCAATGCTCTAGAAAACTGATCAGGGGCCAGCAAGTGTATTTGATAATAGGAAAAGCTGTACTTTCCTCTTGGACAATCCAATGAAAGATCCACATCTACTTCCCAGCGAAATCACCTTAATTTTTTTTCTTTAGTCTCCTTCTAGCTTTAGCTGATGTAGGACTAGGGCAGAGGGTGTGCAAAAGTGCTGGGAAGTGAGAGCTGCAGTGCTTTCGCTGAAGCAGCATTACTTGGCAGGCTGAGTGAAAGCCACCTTTAAGCTGTGCCAACTGGCTATTTTGAGTCTGGGAAATAGGCAGTACCTCTAGGGTGCTAAAAGTTCATGAATTTTCTTTATTTTGCTTGCAATACAGAAAAAAGAAACCAAAGCCCTTTGCTCCAGCAAGATGTGAGCAAATTTCAAGAAGTAGCAGGGTTCTGGCTGATGTCTCTCCACACTGAAATGTGTCTTCTTCTTTCTAGTCTAGAAGTATGGCAAATGCTTTTGGCCACTGATCAGGATCAGGAAGAGTTTTTCATCCCAGAACAGTGAGGAAAAGTGTCTGACTGTGGGTGAATGAGAAATGGCAATACTGTAGGAAATAGGTTGGCATGTCTGTACCAAGAATGGATGGGAATCCCAAATGGCTGCTCCAGTGCAATGTGTAGCCTCATCCCCTGTGAGTCAGACCTGCCTCATACCCCAATTTCCCTTGAGCAACTCTAAAATGGCATATCATGTCACTGGGACTCATGCAGTTACAAAAGTCATCCTAGCTGAAAATAGGCAAGGAGTGCTTTGGGGTCTGTCATTGAGCCCTTCTCTAACAGCCTGGGGACTTGCATGACAGGGGTGGGTGTTGGTCTCACATCAGGATCTGTCCTGGCTTACTGGAATTGGTTGCACTGAGGGTCATGTGAGGGCTGGTGAAACTAGATGGATGCATTGTAGTGTGAGAACAAAAAGAAATGGTATTGCACCCATCAGCTCTGGTCCATGAATAATAGAGATTCCTTGTTTACAGGATGTGGGACAATTGTTTAATTATCTCAGTGTTTGCTGGTATTTTTCTTCCTTTTTGTCACATTTTAAAGCAGTGTGTTTAAAAACAAGGTTGCAGGAGATGAGTCCATGGAGCCCTCATGCCCACTCCTGGACTATAGATCTCCACCAACAGTGACCTCCAAGAGCCATTCCCAGGGAACATCACCTTTCCCACCTCCATGCCCAAAGGCGCCATGGGATTTCTGTTCACCTATTCACAGGGCCTTTGAAGGAGACCTTGAGAGCTAAGGGAGAGCTAACAAATGATTCCTCCTGCTCCTTCTTGCCCTTCCAACAGCCTGAGGGCCCCGTGGCTTCAATTAATCAGTTGACTCATGTAGCAACACTGACACAAATGGCACCTGCTGTCATCCTCTCCCACGTAAATGCTGGTGATAAATGGCACGGGCTGTGCTGGCCAGTGATTCCAGTTGGCCGAGCAGAGATGGATGCTTCTGTCCCTCTCTGTGATGGAGGAGTTAATCATGATGAAGAGTGAACATGTAGGGGAAGCAGCTCCAGCCTGGTCTTCCAAGAAGGGTGCTGTGGTCCAGTTCACAGAGAGACTTTACTAGTGGTTTGGAAAGGTGTAAAAGGTACCAAGTTCTCTCTCATGTGCCAGCAGATGGATCTGGTGCAGCTCAGTCACATTTTAGAGGATGTTTTAGGTAACTGCATACGGGAGGCTGGTAGCTGCTCCTCATCCTTAGCCCCTCCTGGGTGCGATGTGCTGTGAGTTCCTCTTTCAGCAGAAACGACCTGGTGGGTGCCACCAGGTGTGCAGCTCTGCTCCAGCCTGTGGGAGGTAGAGCCACTGCTTCTGCCAGGCAGGACTGCAAGGCTCCTCAGAAGAAATGGTCATTAGGTATGTCTTCAGGACATGCTGACCCAAAGGGTTTTCTTGATCGATTTAATACATCCAGAGGGACAAGTCTGGGCTTTCCAAGTTCCCTGAATCCACCATTGCTCCTCTCCCTGTCAGTATTGTCTCACTGTGAAATTCCAGAACTCCCTCCACCATGCATGTACCTTCTAGGACATGAGATTCTATGAACAGGAGTGTGACTTTCCTCAGAGCGTGTTGTGAGGTGATGCAGCAAGGACTGTCTCCAAGCCCGGGGTATCAGAAAAAGGGTCAGTGCCATCAGATGGTCACATATGCCTCCCTGTGTTTAGCCAAGGAGAAGTGCTGGTCTGTGTCAAACATCTGCATGGCTTTAAGGCCAATACTTCTCCCAGCACCTGATCTCAGCCACTGCTCTCAGTGACAGTGACTAGTAACAGTAAAAAGAAGCCAGGCCAGAGGGCACATATGCATGTGCCAAATTTTCCCTTAGCAGAAGTGTTTTACAGGTATCAAAGATACTCAGATGATGTGATATCTGATGGTGGAAATTATATGATGGCAGCAGGAAGAGTGTAGTGAGCAGAGAAGAACCAACTGAAATTCAACAAATGCAAATGCAGGGTCCTGCACCTGGGGAGGAACAACCCCAGGACAGGATGAGAGCTGATCTGCTGGAAAGCAGCTCTTTGGAGAAGGACATAGGGTCCTGACGAACAGCAAGCTGTCCAAGAGCCAGCGTGTCCTTGCATCCGAGATCGGTGGTTTCCTGGTGCACATTAAGAAGAACATTGCCAGCGGGTTGGGGGAGGTGATCCTGCCCCGCTGCTCAGCCCTAGTGAGGTGTATCTGAAGTGCTGTGTGTCTGGTTCTGAGCTCCTCAGCACAAGAGAGACATGGAGCTCCTGGAGTGGGTCCAGTGGAGGGCAACAGAGATGATTAAGGGACAGGAGCACCTATCATGAGGAAAGGCTGAAGGAGCTGGGTCTCTCCAGCCTTGAGAAGAGATGACTGAAAGGGGACCTCATCAATGTCTATCAAGGATGAGCTCTCTGGGAGTTGTTTGGTCTGTGATGTTAGGTACTGGATGGGGTTACAAAGTCTAGATCACAAAGCCTCTTTCTCTCTCGTGCTTAGACTGGCTGCACACAGTCTGAAGGATCTCCAGGCTCTCTTTCAGACCCGACCTACCAGATCAAAAAATCACAAAATACTTTCACTGAGGGAATCATTGGAACCTTCTCCAGCAGCCAAGGAGAGCACTTTTAATGTCTGCAGTGTCCTGGTGGCAATGCTGCATGACTGAAAAGTTGATATTTGTATTGTTATTGACTTCTCCAGAATGAATTCAGCAATCCCTATTAAGGATCTCATTCTTGAAGTAACTTCATAGTTATTGAGAGTAATCTTCATAAATAATGTTATAGTTCTGTGTAATAGCATCCAATAAATCTTAACTGTATGAGCTATGATATTTTTAATGGGGAAATTGGTACAGAGTTCCTTGTTTTACTGAAATCAGACTCTGAAAAGCCTTCTAAGCCCAAACTTCTTTTCAGTCTGTGCTAAGCAGTGTGATTTAAGAGTGAAAATGCATGTTTCTGTCTTGAGTTTTTGACAGTGCAATTTGATTGTGAAGAAGTGTCCAGTCTTTTCTGCTCTGACAGCTCATTGTATAGGTCTGTGTCAGTGCACCATATGGGGACATTACCCAGACTGGGGTCACCGGGGTGACCTTTACTCATCGCTCTGCCACCAAGCTGGACATGCAGGGAACTGGAGATGCTGTCTGCATGCCAAATGAGATCAGTGTTCCCAGTCTTCCCTCTTCTGCTTTAGGACCCATTGATCACTGTCAGTATCTGCTGGGTGTCCCCTGAAACACAGCTTTTCTCTGTTCTCTCTCTCAGATTCCATCACGAGCTAAAGACCCCTTTTGACTTCAGTGATATTTGGATAGTTTTCTTTGAAAAAGAGAAAATAAAGCACATTAACTCTGCTCCAAATCCCCAGAATAATTAGAAATAATATCAGTAAAAATGGTGGGGTAGACTCAAAGATGAGTTGTCCTGCTCTAGGGGAGAGAGGAACAGGGCTTGATTTGTGATGCAGTTGCTGTGAAAAAGTGGAGGACCACACATTCCTCAGGCAGCATTGTTACTCCACATACATGGACCAGCTTGGTTCTCCCACTGCCTTCTCAGATGACAGCTCCTGGCTGCTGTCCAAGATGGGACACAAGATCCTGCCTTGGACTAAATGTTCCACTTCTCCCTATCCATGTGAAAAAGAGAAAGCTCTTTCTATCCTCTTGATGCTCCGGGCTAGAAGTTGTTGAACCACAGTGCTGGGCGTGGGCTGCCCAGAATTTTACTATTGACTTTCTTTGTGCTGATGAGAGCTGAAGAAAATGTTGAGGTATGTGGTTGGTGCTGATGTCCGTAAGTGCAGAGATGTCCCTGCCATCTCACAGGTAACTCCAGAAGAAACTAACAGACAGGTTTAGAATTGGGTGGCAGTCTCTCATTTCCAGCCTGCAGCAACGCCTTCCAGGCAGTGGTCAAATTTTCCTTTAGGAAGAGGAATGAGTTGGTAGGGTTTGCTCATGGTTCAGTGATCACACCTGTTTTCACCCTAGGGTACAGCAGTCTTGTGGAGCTACATTAACAGCATTGCTTGTGCTTTCAGCAGAGACCTTGATGTGTCTTGATAGTGGAAAATGAACTCCTGTTTCAACCACTGCAGTGTTCCTAAGGGCAGGACTAATGTGGTTTTGTTGGACCAGATTTTTGGGTAATCAACATTCATCATTAGCCACTTGAGGGAAAAGTTAGAGGAATGTTCGATCCCTTAATAGCTGAACTTGCTTCATATTTTTAAGAGATCTCAAAACATTTAGGATTAAAGTTGCACATGTGCATAACTAGAATTTCCCAGGATTTCCCACAAAGCACATTCTAGTCTTTTCTCTTTGGACCACTTCTGAAGTGTGAGGCTACTGTAAAGAACATTGTAAATCAATATTTATGACTATGGAAAGATAATTTAGTACTCTGGCACATTAAGTATTTTGTTCAAGCACTGCCACCAAAGCCTGCTTAATAAACTGAAGAAAAATTCTCCCCAGAGGAGGAGAAAGTTTGGAGAATTGAAATAACTGGAGCAAATTCTTTCCTTGGTCAATAAGGCCATGTGTTACAGTGAGAGGGGAGGCACTGCCAAGACTTCCTTTTACACAGTTCTTCTTGACCACTCAGGTGTCACTTCTTTATGCTATTTTTGTTCCTTCCAAGAATATGATGAATGTTTTGGAGATCAGAAGAAATGAAGAACAGAAGAAATCAAGAATTGGCACAGCGCTTTGTTAACACCTTCTGAGCTATGTATGACATGGGAGTGAAGCATGACTACAGAAACATTTCTGGCCTAATTTGAGAACACTTACAGAATCCTGGATTTCAGTTATTTGTGCAAATCCTTGTGTCTGTGTCAGATTCCAAACAATGAACTATCTGTGTTTCTATTAAAGGAGTCTCAGGGTTTTTTATTCCTCCATTTTAGGTTCCCCATTTGAGACACTTAGGTTTTGTTTTCCTGGAAGTATTTAAGGTCTGGTTGGACAGGGCTTTGAGCAACCTAATCTAGTGGGAGATGTCCTTGTCCATGGCAGGGAGGTAGGACTAAATGATCTTTAAATGTCACTTCCAACCCAAATCATTCTATGACTGCATGTTTTCCAGTGAGTCCAAACATCCACAGGTTCTGTCACTTTTAAGCCATGAATTTTTATCCAAACACACCTTTTACATCACTTTTTCCCCAACTTCAAACTTTGGTAGAGCTGTGTTTTGGCACTGTTTACACAAAACCTACTATAAATATACAGCTGCTCTCTTAGTTTCTCCCCAGTATTTTTACTTTATTCTGTTTCCCAGATGTATACATTTTAAAATCCATTGTCACGTTACTATCAGACACCGGGGGAAGCACAGACCACTGTGTTAAATCACACAGCAGCAACGAGCCAAGGAGTACTCAGTGGTGCATGGATGTGCCAATTAATAGTGCATCCTACTTTCTCAGTCTGGCTGCTTTTCTCATTCGGTGGCTCTAATTGTTTGCTTGCAACTATTTAGCAAGTCTAATGAGGCTGAAAAGAGGTCAGATCACCTGTAAGTGTCTTAGAAGTCTGGAAGCAGATGTGATTTTTTGTCTATAAAATTTAATGTTCCCAAGACTTTAAGGTAAAACAAAAATTCCCTGGAGTCATGACTCTGCAGACTGAATATAAAAACAATTGTCTCCTAGTCCACATAACCTTCAGGACTCTGGAAAGAAACTGCCTGCCAGAATTAAAGACTTGCTGCATTCAGTCCGTCAGTTGTAAAGCCCAGTGCTGCCATTTCTGAATAGATACTAATATGCTGATATTTTTCTTCATCATGCCCTGGCTGTAGACCTCATTGCTGGAGAAAAAAAAAACAACCCACAGGGATAATGATAGTTTCTTACTTGGGCCACAGGTGTTTTTCTTGATGTTTGTGCAAAGTTTCAATTGATTTTCCTAGAAGAAGTACCATGACCCTTTCATGTGTTTATCAGTCGCAGTAAACTGTACTTTATGCAAGACTGAGGTTGCAAAGATTGTGGCTTTCTGTGGTATGTCCTGGGAAGGGTTCTTATCCCAGGGAATTAAGTGGATGAACCTTAACCCTGCTTTGAATCAGGCCTTCTTTCACCTTAGGAAAGTTGTGATGGCCTGAGCTGGAGCATAATCATAGTTGACTTTGTCCCTTCAATGATTACTCTTAAATATTGCCTTTTATAATTATATTGTTAGTAATTATTTATAGGTTTGTTATTACAAACTATCAATGTAACCCATCCAGATCCCTCTGCAGATCCTTCCTACCCTCTAGCAGATCAGCACTCCCACTCAGCTTGGTGTCATCTGCAAACTGACCGAGAGCGCCCTTGACCTTCCCATCCAGATTATTGATAAAAATAATAAATAGAATTACCCCCAAAACTGAGCGCTGGGGAACACCACTGGTGACTGACCACCAGCTGGACTTAACTCCACTCACCACCACTCTCTGGGCCTGACCATCCAGTTTTTTACAAAGTGAACAGTACACTCATCTAAGCTGTATCAAGCCAGTTACTCCAGGAGAATACTGTGGAAAATGGTGTAAAAAATTTTGCTGAAGTCCAGGTAGACACATCCAGCCTTTCTCACATCCTCCAAGCTGGTGTCCTTGTCATAGAAGGAGAACACATTGATAAATCTGTACCTGCCTCTTATGAATGCCTGTTGGCTGGGCCTGATCCCCTGATTATCCTGCATGTGCTGTTTGATGGCACCCAAGGCCATCTGCTCAGTAGCCTTCCTGGGCTCTGAGCTCAGGCTGACAGGACTGTAGCTCCCCAGGTCTTCCTTCCAGCCATTCTTATAGATGGGTGTTTATATTTGCTGACCTTCAGTCAGCTGGGACCTCTCTGTTGAGCCAGGACTGCTGACAATTGATGGAGAGTGGCTTGGTCAGCTCCTCCACCATCTCCCCCAGTACTCTTGGGTGGATCCCATCTGGCAGTATGGACTTGTGTGTGTCTAGGTGGTGTAGCAGCTCACTGACCAATTGCCCTTGGATTCTGGGGGCTTCATTTTCCTGCCTGTCCCTCTCTTCCAGCTCAAGGGGCTGAAAACAACTGGCCTCTTAAAGACTCAGGGAAAGACGGTGTTAAGTACCTCAGCCTTCTCCTTTGTCACTTGTTTCTTCCGTCATCCAATAAAGGATGGAGGTTTGCCTTCACCTTCTTTTGTTAATATATTTATATAAACATTTTTTATTGTCTTGTACAACAGTAGCCAGATTAAGTTCTAATTTTGCTTTAGCCCTTCTAATTTTCTCCTTGAATAACTTCATGACATTCTTGTACTTCTCCTGAGTTGCCTGCCCCTTCTTTCAAATGCCATCAACTCTTTTTTCCCTAAGTCCCAGACAAACCTCTTTGTTCAATCAGGTCAGTTGTCCTCACTGGCTCCTCTTTGGGCCCATGGGGATAGCCTACTTCTACTCCTTCAAAATTTCCTTCTTGAACAATGTCCAGCTTTCCTGGATTCCTTTGTCATTCCAGAAGTTCCTCCCAAGGGACTCTGTCAGACAACAAAATGAAGGTTACTGACTGACTTTGCTCCATAAATCTTCTAAACATGAGAATTCATGAGAAGACAATATTAACAACTCTTGTGTAGAGAGAGAGATTTTAGCTCAAGCTTACAGTTTGGCATATGTATAACATGAAGCACATGTATAGTCTTCAGAATTAATCACCAGTGCCAGGTTCAAGAGGTGACAGTTGTTTTCTTTCTCTGAAGATTCCTGGGTATTTTCATACTAATTTCCCATAAAACCAATAATCTCCAGCTACAGAGTATTTAAAGTTTTGTCTTGGTTAATGAATTTTTTAAGATACTTTTGAATTTTGGCCCAAAGCAGCTTTCCTAATTTCACCTTGTGTATTCCTGTTGGGATTGACACAGGAATCCAAATTCCTGCAGTCTCATTCTATTACCTTACAATTTCTCATCCTTCCCTTACTTTACCCTGACATGAAATAGGGGCTCTTGTACCCATTCAGTATCCTTCTTGAGGCTCTGTGGAATCATGTTGCACAATGTTTGTAAGGTTCCTGGAAGACTTTTAGTTGAAAAAGCATGGTATTGGAGCTGACACCTTTTCTTCTTTTATTCCATTTTTTAAATTTTTTATTTCTAGAGTTATAAATCTGCTTGCTGGTGTTCCATCCTCCTGTGGCTGGGTCGTTGGTCTGCTCCATATCAATGTGTTCATTATATAATATGCTTATGTGGAAATTGCCGGAAATTATTGCTTCCTATTACATAACTGTTGCTGTGTGCCTGATGTGTTTTCTGATGCTCAGGGGAACAGAAAGCGCCATGCCTCTAATTGCTGTTACGCTTTTGCAGATCCTTGACTGTACACCATCTTTAGCCTTAAACTGTTGCACAATATGATTTTATTGGATTGTCGCAGGTGTTTCTTCAAATATCTTTATGTTTGCATGTTCCTTTGCTGTTCTCATAAACTCAAAGCTGGTATTTGTGGTTTTGCACAGTTATGATGGACGCTGTGGAGTTCTAGATCCCTGCACCACACAGGGATCTCAGGCAGTGGATCAAGCCGCTTAAATTAAGCATACACAGGGCTCAAACATGCAACAGAGACGTGGCAATTAAACCTACTGAAGTGTAGGGGCAGGGCTGATGTAGCTCCCTGCAACCCTCAGAGCAGATGCTCTTGACCTGACAATGAGGTCAAGTCTTTTATCTCAAACTTAGATAAAGAGCATTAAAGTTGCATTTTATTTCCACATATCTGGAGATAAGCAGACCTCTGGACAGTCTCAAGAATTCAGCTGATAAGTGATAACTAATGAAACCATTGTTTCTCAACGGTGTCCACCAAGGCCTTAGTGATATTAGTACCTGATAGAGCTACTGGCTTCTGTGAAGTGGCAAAACCTCAAGGTTGTCACAATGGTAGCCCGTGTTCTCTCTTTTAATATTCTGTAGAATGATTTTACAGCAGTGTCAGACTAAAACTGTGCTGGCAGTTGCACGTTTCAGCAAACTGAAATCAAAGTTGTGTGGATGGATTTGAGTCAGTCTGGAAGTCACCAACCAACAGCGTAGGTAATGAACCCAACCAGAGTGTATCCTATAAACTTTTGTGTCACAGCTCATAGCACATTATCCAGCAAACACTGCATCAATCAAATGTGTCATACAATGGGGGCATATAATTTTGGGAAGATGGTCACAACAGAATCAAAGTTTTCAGAGTTAAATAATATCCTGCATCTGGAACAATATGACATGTAAATTTCCAGTAAGAAGCAAGAAAAATAATTTTGTAGATTAGAAACTTTGAAATGCTTCTGATATGTGTTGATTATTAATGAATATGCCTAGATAAAATGTGGGACCCTTTATAATAGGTATTTTTGAAAAACATAGGTAGAGGACAAGGTCTGTCTGCCTCAAGTGACATTATGTAACTTCTATTATGGGTTTGTATCCTATTGCCTTGCCCAGTCCTTACTGCTCATTGAAAAGATTCAGCCCCTGCTGCCCATGTGTTTTGCAGTTTGTCTCTTCAGCAAATTCAGCATATTTCATCTGAGACCAGCATGTCTGGCTACATGCACAGGCTGAGCTTTGTGGTGCTTCAAGTGGCCCAGCTGGGTGTGAGAGTTGTTACTCAGGTAGGCAGAAAAGGGAGTACAGGATCCAGGATGGGCCAGGAGATAAGGTTTCAATAACTCATCTATCACACTGCTATCAGATTTCCTAGATAATTTTAGGAAATCACCTGAGCCTTTCTGGCTGCTGTTGGAAAAAACAATGCTGGTATCAATGACACAAATGAAATTTTTGTTTTAGTTTCGCATCCATGTGGAAAAAAGTGATGCTACTATTTCTGCTTCTTCCAGTGAGTCATAATTTTAACTTAATCATATTGCAGAATTTGGGGCATCTTTACATTAAGAATACAATTCCAATTCTGCTGAAAATGTTTGGCACAGTAAAATCATGAGGTCATGGGATAAACCCAGGCTGGAAAAGACTGCAGAAACTTTTTTGCCCAGCCTACTATTCAAACAAAGGTCAGCTGTGAGATTGGAGCTTCATCCTATTGGGCTTTCAAATCTTCCAAGGATGGAGAGGCCATAACTTCTCTGTTCCAATGGCTGGCTGTCCTCATCGTGATCTCTTATTGCCTTTTGAAAAGTGTATATCGGTATGATTCTCCTTGTTTTCTTCAGACCAGCCAGTCCAGACGCTGCACCAGTCATCTGATAAAGGTAGACAGATCCCTCAGACTTTAGGTTGGGGGCAGAAATGTTTGAAGTAAGCAGGAATAATTGGTGAGCACCTAAAGAGTCCACAGTCAATAGGGAATCAGGGATCTTAGTGTCAGGAATTAAAAAGGTGTTTGAGATCATGCTTAGGTGGGTTTTCCTAGAACCAAGTGGCAGCTTTTCTTAATTTTTTTTTGTTTTTTTAATGCTCATATTTTTTTTTAAAAATCAGATTTTTTTAAGGTGCCCTGTAATGTACTTTACTTTCAATTTTCTACAAACACTTGGGGACTGAATAAGAGGGTGTTGCAGTCAGGGAGGGTTAACATGTGGTTAATGTACTAGGTCAGGTGATTCCTGTATCAGCAGTCATTTGCTAGCAACTGTGACCAAGGAGCTGGGATCATGAGTACCTTGATAGTGATTTCTGCAATATCCTCAGGCATGTTTATTAATTTCTCTTTAGTTCCTCATGCAGAAAATTATGCTGCTTACTTTCTCCCCATATTTGTTATGTCTATTTAGAAAGACAGTGTGAGGAATCTAACACAAACAACCTTGTTCTTGGAGATCTCTGTCTTACTGATGTACAAATAATAAACAACAAAATGCCATGCTAGTGCATTAGCTCAAGCTGAAAGAATTGCTTTAAAACAAAGACTTTTTTTGTTGATTTGTTTTCCTCCTTTCTCACCTGAACTCTGTGTGCTTCAGAGGATTCCTCTACTCCTATCTAATTATTCTTTTCCTAACTATGCCAAGAGATCCATTGTGTAGGAAAATTTCCAGTCATTCACCCTCACAAATCATTCTTCTGCAGGTGCCCTAGTGAAAGTGAGGGAAACTGCATGGCTAATCTGTTTGGATTTTGCTCCACTGAATCATGATTTGCTTTTCCTGGGGTTTTCCTGGCATACTCTGATTACATTTTATGTCAGCTGAAAAGCAGATTACTTTTTCTGACTTCTCAAAGTGCTGCCAAAATCTCTGTATAGGAAGGTGGGAAAATGCCTGCCAAGGTCCCCAGAACTTCAGGGTTCAATCCCCTGCGATATAATTTGTGAGTTGCTTTGCAGGGGATGAAAGGAAGAGAACCCCCTACTTCTTGCATTTCTTCCTGGAATATTACAATGTCATTTCTCAGACTGGTTCCCAAGATTTTAGTGAAAGTGAAAACAACAATCCAACCACAAAACCTTTAATCAGGTATGTCTGTATAAGGAATATTGAAGTGAGTTCCCCAAACTCTCTATGAACATAAGGAAGATCATCCTCTTAGAAGACTGTAAGCAGGCAATCTTAACAGGGTATAACACGTTCTTTTTGGCTTGGTTCCATCACTTTTTCCAGAGTTGCTCAGTTTCCATTGGTTGTATTTCTTGACCAAGTCATCAGTTTTGCAAAACTGGATTAGAGGGTGGTACATGTACCCCTGTATACTCCTGTCTGTTAAAGCCCTGAGGGACAGAGATGGTACTGCTAATTGTTCAGGTGAGATTACCTGCAAAATTCTTGCCTTGAATAATAGTATTTTATGTCTAGTGTTTCTTAACATGCGTTGTGTCATTTGCTCTGTCAGTGATAATTAACTTGATAAGGATTGGTTGTTTACTGTTCTGAAATAAAAATGCTGTGATGGTAAGTAATAGGACTTCAGGTAGAATTATTAAATCCGATAGCTACAATGCTCTAGACTTCATTTAGTACTAATGAAAATTTATACCCATATAAACCTCATGAATGTGATGGCATAGTTTATGGGTAAGCACCTGATATTTGATTGAATATCAAGTAATACCTTTTTCCAGAGGATGCATGTTTCCCTTCAGCCAGCTGTGAATGAGGTGAAGTGTCACATAAAGTCATGTCTTAAAAGCTGCTTGTCATTGTAGAATCTCAATCTTACTTTTCCGCTGTTTATAAAATTTAGTTGTAAAGGGAGATGTTCTGCTTTGGGTTAACACAAGGAGTTTGACTCTTGGTCTTTCTAAGTATAGTCTACTGCCTGATGGAAGGAGGGAAGTAGAACTTCAGAAATCTTGTTTCTTATATGTTTGTTTATTGGCAAGCATGAGAGGTACCATTTCCATGGCTTCTTGGTATCTAAAAGAAATTTCTGAACATTGACCTTGCTGTCAAGCAATAAGCCTTTGTCCCATCACTTACCAGTATGCAGAACGCAACCTCTCTGAGGTTGTTATTCCTTTGCCATATTTGGTTAATGTGGATTCACATCTTCAGGCTATTGGTGAAGGACTGTCTGACAGAAGGTATCAGTATTCTAAGCCTTCTTTATTTAAGGAACCAAGTTAGAAAGAAATACAAAATTTGGGATAAGATTTTCCTGGTCAAGTGTCTTAGACACTTTCTGCTGTGATGTCTGGTGTATGGGTGACATAATATCTTCTATGAGTGTTCATGGTTTAAACCATGAGGACTATTAGTTGATTGAAAAGAATTCCAAGGCTTTCTGGAATGTTCTACCAACTGAATACTTGGAAGCACATACTGGGATAGTGACATGGAACTACAGACTGGAAAATCCTTGGATAAGATTGTAGATCCTACTCTAACTTGTGTATTCCCTTTGCCAAAGCCCCCCAGCAGGGCTGGCACAAGTACAGGTGTCATGCTCTGGTAAGAGCTGTTCTGACCACAGACACTGAGACCACATCATCTTTGTTTGGCATCTCCTTCCCACTAAATGCACGCGGTTGTCCTGTGAGCAAAGCTCAGTGTAAGTGCTCCTGCAGAGCCCACTGTAATGTTTTGGGCTGGATATTGATGAGTCTTTTCTGTGTCAACTGATCAAGTGCTGAACTTTAGAGGAAAGGGTTTTCTACGGGAAAATATGCTCATAAGAGTAATTTCCAGGATATTATAATGCTCATAGGTTTATCTACTAACCAGCTAATGCCTTTTCTTTGCTTTTATGCCTGACCTTTGGATAGCAGAGTTTTAGATTCACAGAGCAGCAACAGTTCTCTAACAACAGAAATGTAGCCATAGGACTGACATTTTGGTCACTATCTAAATGGTCTAAGCAATTTGCTTACCTGCAGTTAGCAGTTTGTTGAGACTGGAATGACTCAAACATGTCAAGTTTTTCTGCAATAAAATAAGGAATTAAAGCAATTGGGAGGCTCCTGTGGAATCTTTTTGACTTTATGTTCTTGTTCTTGTACTGCCTGTTCTTTAAGGTTTAACTGAATTTTTTATAAAGTGAGAAATCTAAATCTTGAACACCAGTGTGTTATTTTAACTGCAGGAGGATCACAGCACAGGCACATCTGGAATCAAAAGGCAAAAAATGAACTAGAAATACTCAAAAAATATTAAATGTGTATTGGGAAGTAGATGAGGCTTGTTTCACCAATATATTCTATTTATAGAGGGTTGTTCATGTGTCTATATGTCAGTATAGACACATTTCTACGGGTGCACCCATACTTTAACAGAAAAACACTGATTGTTGGGCTACACTGGTGTTTTCCTCAGACGGGCTATAGGATGAGGAGTCAGAAGTGGGACAGTGCTGAATAATGTCATTTATCACTTGCTGCAGGGATGGAATTTACTGGAGGCCAGAAAGACCAGCTCAGCTCTATACTCTTTGTTTTAGGTGAAGGTGAATCTTGCTGATTACCTCAAGGCTGCCTGATCTGTTTCCTGATTTCTCTATTAGCCTCCATTGAGGTCCTAAACGTACTTTGATTCTGTGTAGAACTGTTTAAAGGATTCAACATGTGTTGAATACACTGTGTTTCAAAAAACCCACCTCTGCTGTCATCAGGTCTGAAAAACCCTGTAGCTTTGTGCCCCGTCACTTATGGGGCTTATTCAGTGTCTCTGACTGAACTTAGAGTGTTTCATGTCCAAATTCCTGCTCACAATCGTTTGTTCTCACACAGAGACCTCACTTAAACTCTGCAGCTGCCACATTGATTTGGTGCAACAGTTTCAGATATCTGGGGTTTTATTTCTTTTGTTTCTTTGGGTTTTTTTTCAGTATTCCATCGGTTGGAATTTGATTGCATCCTTTTAGCACTTTTCTTCTGGCAGTTACACTCTATGGTTTTTCAATTTGTTCAGTTTTGCCACTCTGTTGGAGACTGGCTGGGCTTTTTCTCTTAGAAACAGGGAACTTACGTTTACATAGAACTTCAAATAAATTACATAAACAACACCACACAGCCCAACAAAACTATTTCTTCTTTTGATAAATCTTGACTTCCTCCACCTTTGACCAGAGGAATCTCCCAATTTTGTGAAAAATGTTATTTTTCCTTAGGTAAGTCCAGTGTAGCTATGATCCATCATTTCATATTCATAGTTGCTAACTGTTAATTGGTATAAGAAGGTGTGTTCATTGTGCTCTGGAGCATTTCCCCTTCTTTCTCACAATATTGCTGAAATATTTTTTAATAGCTAGGATAACTTTTTTCAGGCAAGGAAGAAATGAATGAAAATATACTATCACTTTGTTTCTAGAGTGTTGCCAGCCTGAGTGGGAACAGACCAACGCAGCCTCTGACAGATATTTAGAATGCATGTATATTTATGACATCATTCATGGAGGTGTAATTTTGGTTTGAATTGGGCTGGGGATTTCTTTGTTTATTTGTTTGCTTTGTGATGTATGGGGTTTTTTTTGAAGAGTATTATGAATAAGCTCAAAATTACAATTTTTATTTTAGAAGTTCCAACAAAGAACACATTGAGGGCAGGATTTGTATGAGAAGTGTTTTGTATAATGCAAAAATATTTGCCTTCCTTTAATCCCATTTAAAAATCTGAAGAAACAAGTGTCTCCAGCCAACTCATCATAATGGGTTTTGGGAAAATGATGAGCAAATAATGACAAGACATATGTAACCACATGTAGGTAATGACACTGATGCTTGAAGAAACAGGCAGTGGGGCTGCACAGTTGTTGGGGGGGGTTACAGAAACAAGTGATGGGGCCAAAAAGACTGCTGTGATGAGAAATGGCCGGCCACTGAGATTGGAAGAGGGGTATTTGGAGAGCACAGCCTCATACAGACTTAGGAAACAACATACAGCAGATTTATATCAAGTGGAAGCTGTCTCCTTGATTTGAACTCGTTCCTGGTATGATGCATTTGAAATCTGGGGTCTAGGGAAGCGGGTGGAAATGGTTGCTTTAAGAGCTATGTAGTGAGGGTGGAAGAAGATGTGAAGCTGGAAGGTGAGAAGGAAACTGCTGAAACCTTTTTGACTTCTGCCTTGTCTGTGGTATTAAACTCAGCTGTCATGAAACCATCACTCTGTATCACCCTGTTCGTGCCACTGGCCAGGAGTATTTTGGCACTTTAATTCATGCTGGCCAACTGTGCTCTTCTGGTGCAGCAGCATGGAATTCCATGCGGTCATCCCTGCCTCTCTGAGGGGTGGTTTGGTTCCCCTCCACTCTGCCAACATTCCCAGGTGTGAAAGTCTGTCCTCATTCAGAACCTGAGGGGTAAAGAGGAAACATTGTTTTGATTTAGATCTTTTGAGAAGACCAGTTTAGGCAGCAAATACCTGAGCAAGTTATTGGTAGGTCAGAGAGTTGACTTGAGATGGAGGGAAAGGTGACAGTGAGCTTCTTGGGGCTGGCTGGGAGACTAAGCTTCTCCAGGACTGGCCTGCAGCAGAACAGGGTGTGTTATTCCTTCATCCTGCTTGTTTCCACTCTGCTAGACAGATCACAAGCCTCGGCCCTGTCAGTCTCTGCAGTCCTTGGATGCTTTGACTCAGCCTGCCTCCCAGCACGCTCTCCTTTCTCCCTGCTCCCTCCTGCCTTTTCTTTATTCCTTATACCCTGTGGCTTTGCAGCTCATTAGACATGAAATATCAGCTCAACTTGACACTCTGGGAGCAGCAATTTACAATTTTTTCAGTTGATTTCTCTGCAGCTTCTCCTGGATTTCCAGTGAAGTGGAGGGTTACAGACACTTTGACCATTGGAATGGTTGTTAATGACCTCAGACTGAGGAGTATCCGAAACAAACCCCCTGAATGATAAAGCCTAGGCAATAAGCAGGGTAAGGGTCACCCAGACACGGGCATATTTTCCCCCTATTGCCTCAGGGTTAAGAGTGAGTAATTGGTATTTCCAGTTTGGCTTCTGTCTCATTTTGTGTCATCCCATCATGGCATGCCAGGATGCATTACATTAAGTGGCATCAAATAGTTGGAGAGTGTGACACTATACATTATCTGACATGTCATCTCACACCCTGTCATAACACAGTGTACTCAAAGATCAGTGGGGACCAAAAATTCATTTGTCTGATTTCATTTTACCAGTCAACCCAAAGAGAGGCAAGCATATTAATTGTTTGCATTGTGGTTTGTATCCAGTGCTGGTGGGAAGAGGATGGGGCATGATGGCAGAAGGACAATTTCTATGCTTCAGAACAATTTTAGATCTACTCTCTATGCATGTAATGGTAGTGAGGGAGGGTATGATAGTGAAGGATCAATCTCTAAAACTTGATACATGATGTAAAACTAACACGAAAATAATGAGATACCGGAAGAAATGCTGGTTCCTCAGCATGAAATAGGCACTGGGATATGAATTAAGTATCTGCTCTGCAAGAAAGAATATTTGCAAAAGCCCAAATTGCAAGGATGTCTAAAAAAACCTTTGTTGACAGCTGGTCTTAATATGTAGATTTTTGTATGCTTCAGAACACTTGCTTCAATGGGTATAAATTATCTGATAAATGAACATTCAATGGATTTAGCTGGAGTGCTTTAGGGCATTTGTTCCTTGTTTTTAATGTCCAAGGTCTGTACAGAGGCCAACAATGTTGGTCGCAGTTATACCCATATGTAACCTAATGTGTTAGCTGGTATTCTCTGAAAAGTTGTCTCATGGCATGAGACTGGATATGTAGAAAAGGTAAAAGCATATGATTTGGACACCTGAAAAGAAAAAGGTTCAATTTCTAATGGATGGCTAAACTAGAAATAAGTCTCAGCTCTTCCAGATTTCTTGATGTGCTTTTTTGTGAGTAATTGTATTCTGTGACTAGAAGTTTGGAGCCACAAACTGAGATTTTTATGAATAAACAAGTAGAGTCTGTTTGAACCTGTCAAACAGATGAATGTCACAGCAGCTTAGAAAATGTTCCTTTATAAATTACAGGTGTCACATGAACTCACATAGAGTATGACCAGAAGAAGCAGTCATGTCCCTCAGTGAGTGAATTTAAATACAGGACTATGCGCAGCAAACAGTGTGAGCAATGCTTACCTCTATGATTGCTTTTAAAGAAGGAGAGGCTGTGGAGCACATCCCAGGAATTTGTGTCCTAACCTTGCTGCAGAAGGTGTTACTGGTAACTTGCACTGAGCAAACCACTGGTGGTGTCTGGTACCTCTGGCTGTGGAGTGAAGCAGCTCCAGTTCATGGTTCAATTATATGCCCCACATCATTCTTGTTCTGTAATGTTTTAGCATTAGTTTTAAGGCACTCCTTGAAGTGGCTTATGCAGTAAAGTGTAATTAGTAAGCAATGTTTGCACTGGAGTAACACAAAGCTGTGTCCAGTGCCAGGGTATTTGCTCCTGGCCCTCATTTCACCATGCAAACTCCATGACCAGTTGCAGTTTGACTTGTGGATGAAGGCTCACATCAGTTCTTCCATATGAACTGGGTGGTGCTTCTCTATTTAGCACAGATATTCAGAGAAGAGTACATATTAAACATCTGCAGTGGCAGCTCTGTTTCTTGTGGTAGGAAACTGCATTCCCCTCCTTTGGCTGCAGATAGCCTTGGCAATGTCCCAGGTTTGTGGAGTGGGATGTTGGAGAAACCGTAGTTTGCCTCTGGGGAACAGGATGGGAAGGCATTGCTGATTCCAAAGATGTGTCTGCAGCAGGGAAATGGATTTCCCTCACACATATCCTTCAGGGAAATATCCCCGAAGTCTTTCAGCTTTATGACTTGGATCCATGCAGGCTGCACAATGGAGAGATGTGTGAAATCAGAATGTTAGTGAACAGTGTATCCTCATCCTGTACAACCAGTGCTAAACTATATGGAAATGAAAAAATCTTTTCCGGTAGATGACAGCTCCAGATGAGTCACGAAACCATGATAGACATATGCAAAATTCCCAAAGACCAGGTCTGGTCACAAACTTCTGAGAAAAGACATTTTCAGGTGGAACTTATTGTTTTATTTAGACCATACTTTCATCCCCAAATGAGACCAAAAATAGTACCCCAAAACACACTGAGGATGAAGTCATCCTGTTCCTGAGTTGATAAAATAAGTCATGAACAATGGCAGATGTACTGTGCAGGTTGTTCTCAGCTGTTTCAAAAAGAGACCTTTCCTCTTGCAACTTGCTTTGGTCCAGATATGATGCATCATTAAAGGGAAGAAAGGAAATTAGTCGGTTTTGTCAACTATGGTACTAAGCCAGTATGGTCAAAAGGGAAAATTAATTGTATTTTCCCAAAGAAGATTCTGTACAAACAAATGCAGAAAGTGCGAGTGAATTCTAGGAAAGGGAAGTATTTTATTTAGATTATGGCTTATGACTGTCTTACAGCTCAGACCACAGTACAATAGGGCTGAAATCTTTAAAATAAACTTCTATAGGCACAGTAAAGGTGAGAGTGGGAATGAGTGTGGCACGGAAACTTCATGATGTATAGACTTAGAAAAGGTCAGAGGAGAGGAAAGGATAGAATGTGAGTAGAAGGAGGAGAATAAAGAAGAAAATACACTTGGAGCTTTAAGGTGTGAGTTTGAGTGACACTCCTGATAGCTGCACATGCTATTTCAGCTTTTGGTTGGAGAATGTACCTCTACACTGGGATGTGTTCTGTAGAATTTGTACAGATGGCAGGTCCAGGTGCTGCAAAGAAATAGCTGCAGAGAACATCAGGAAAGCAGAGATTTAGGCCACCTTGTTGCAGCCATTCAAGTGCAGTGTCCCATTCAGGATCCTAGCAGATTTAGACCCCTTCAGTAACCACGGAAGGCAGGGAAGGATACAAGTTTCACAGAGAATAGGCTTCCTTTTCCATGGTCTTAGCTCATGCTTGCTCTTGTTCAAAGACAAGTCAATAAAGTGGATTACAATAAGATCACTGTCACATCCATTGAAATGTGCATTCTGAAGTTAGAAGTGTGGATGGGATTCAGTCCACCTATCATTTCCATCTGCACATTTGGTGCATATATCACCAACAGGGCAAGACAGGCATCAACCTGGGACACCTCTGCCAGGGTGAATGAGTTGTGCTAAGACGAATCCTTCTTTGACTGGATAGAGTCCAGACAAACAACTCAGACTAGATAATCAGCCAAAGACAGACAACAGAAAGGCTACACTAGAAGTTATGATATGGTGATCTGCTCAGGACTAGTCCATATCATGGGCAAAATGCATGGTTTCCTAAAGAACTGCTCAACAGCTGACATCTCCCTTTGCTGACCTCTGACTGCTGTGGTAGATATGAGTGAGAAAACATATTGTACTTATGGCCAAGAACTAGCCAGGCTCAGTTCTGATGAATCTTTGGCCCACATGGTGAAAAGAGATTTGAAAAACTGGGGTTTTTATTTTCAAGGAGGCTTTCTCACAAGCAACAGGGCTGGTTCCAGGAACAGAGCTGTGGTGATGGGGCGTGGAGAGGACAATGTGGTTCCCTATGCTGGCCTCATTGTTGTTTTGATTATGCAGCATTTCCCTCTGCCCACAGTGCCTGGGTCACCAGAACTCATGAACTGTTTTTCCTCTTGGCCACATTTTATTGCTGTTATCCTTCAAGATCATCAATATCTAATTGAATGTGGCTTTTGTTGTATGCTCAATGAAGTCCATGTGTTCATCTCTTAGAAGCAATTAGACAACAATTAAGACAAGAAAAATTGCAAAAATAGTGAGGACTCATTTTCAGGGAAAAGTAATTGAAATCATATAAACCCAAGTCCTGGCTGAATTTCTCAGTCCATGACATGACTTGAGCAGAAACTGCTAGAAGTTCTGGCAGGGTTTGTTCCAGAAACATATAAAAATGTCCAGAAAATCTATATCTATCATTTAATGCCCTGTTGATTCACTAAAATGCAGATGCAGGTTTAATCATTGTCTGTTACTAAATTGAGATGATTGGAAGTGTCTAAGTGAAAGAAGTCTATTTATATCATGTGAATGAATATATAACAACAAAAAACAAAACACATAGGATACCCTGATCGAAATTGGAAATTAAATAATGCACAAAACTGTGTAGCTACTTGAGCAGACTGAACAAAGGATGTGACAATTATACCAGCCACCTTTCACAAAATATTACTTTCCATAACCTGGGATGTTATATTGCACTGATTCTGATCTTGTGTGATCACTAACCAAATGGCAATACAAAAGAATTAACACCCACTCGGGGCACACACAGAGAAGAAACAAACAAAGGACCAAACAAGGCAGGGGAAGCAATAACCTGAGCGGTGGTTGGGGATAGAATATATTTTGCTCTGAAGAGGAATCAGTTTCTTGTGTAAGGGATGAGAAGCTATCCAATCTACTGTTTCACTCAATTTCTTAATTAATCACAACCACACACAAGCATTTCACGCCTTTCTTCTCACCCTGTTCTTTCCCTCTAATAGACGTTTTTCCTAATGGCATCTGGCTCATTAAGCACTCAACAGCCTATTGCACGGTGTTAACCCAGCGCTATCTGACCATGGACTTTGTGTAGATTTCCAGTTTATCATATTTTTCTCTGCTCAGTGCCTGTGATCCATGCAGTAGTTCTGCTGATAGCCCATTCAGTCACATTGTGGTGAAGAGCTGACTATAAAATTCTTCTTTCTTTCCCCCCTCCTCTTCTTGCAACTTAATGCCTCTTCTTGCTCTTTGATTCTGGCAGCATTCTTCTGGGATTAAGGGTTTTCTGTTTCCTAGAAGGAATAAAATATGACTATCTGAGCCAGAGGAGTAGGAAATCTCTCCGTAAAGTCCTTAATGGGGGTTTTTATGGGATATATTTTCACCTCATTTAGTTTTTATTTCAGTGTGGCTCTTTCATCAGTCTGAGCATCTGAAGGAAATGGCAACTTTATGGGAAGACAAGAAGGAATCATTGAATTAAAAGAAGATATGAAAACAGAACTCAAAGAATAGAAAGGTTTAGAAAGAATAAAGGCCTAATAGGTGACTCACTGAAGTCAAACTAAAAAGGTTTTTTGGATGGAGAGATTCCTGAGACATTCTACACCATGACCAAGAGCTGTATGGGAAGGTTTATAGAAGTGAGCAGATTATTTTTCTTCACAGATTTTAAAACCAGTAAAGAGGCTTTGATCTCCCATGCTGCTTGCTTCTCAGCAAGGGCCCTGATCATCCCCATGAATACTTCTTTCAGCTAGCTCACAACATCATGGAAGACAAACTGGCCTTTAGATGTCATGAGATTTGCAAATCTACTGCTTTCCTAGTTAAGTTATTTCAGTGATTATCTGAACTCATTATTACTATATTTAAAAATGTATACTTTATCTCACCTGTGTGATTACAAACTCTAGCTGGTCAGACATTGCATGCCTTTTGTCTGCTAAACTGAGCAGCTTTTTATTGTCAGAAATATTTTCCAGTCCCGAATACAGACTGTGATTCCATTGCTTCTCAGAGCTTTTTCTAAGAGAAATTAAAGAGGCTGAACTTCTTACGTCTTTTGTTTGAAGGCAGAATTTCCAGACATAGAATCATTGCTGTAGCCTTTTTCTGATCCCTTTCCAGTAATTCAGCTTCCTCCTTGGACTGTGAATGTTATTTGAGTAATGGACTCACCAGCACTGGGTGCTGAGGTAATAACAACATTCCATTTGACTCAACATGCTCTTCGTATATCCAAGCATTGTACCTTCTGTTTTACAGGATAGTATACAGAAATTTGAGCACCTGCTTCTGAATATGCTCTTAGAGTGGATCTCTAGGTGTAGAAATTGTGTGTTTTACTGCAGGGCAACTTTTGGAACAACAGTATCAACTAAGCTTTGAGGACGACTGGCCTTTTCCCATTATCGTTTAGTGTTCTCCAAGTGTTTGTGTCCTCTGGAAACTTCACCATCCTGGCTAAAGATGTTGAATAACAAAAGGAGATCTCTGTAGGATGCACAGAAGATGCCCCCCTTTGATGATGATTTCATATTAACAATTGCTTTTTAGGAGTGTAACTCTGGAAGAGACCTCCTGGGTCATTGTGTCTAATCCTCAGCTATTTCAAGTAACCACATCATACAGTTCCTGTTAGAAATCTAGTTCAATTTTAATACATTTAATATGTGCTGTATTGGGTTTTATATAGTGCTGCTTTTGTGCTGAATGCCATGTGATAGTAAATCATTAAGTCATTATTTTATTTCTAGTGATGAAAAAACCCAGCTGAAGTGATTTTTGTATATTGCATCTTCAGCCTAGGAACAATGAAACCCTGCCCAAAAAAAGAGCCTGAGGTTTTTCTTCTTTACTCATTTCCAATGAAACATTTTTTAAAAATTAAAATAACAACTAAGATGACTCCAATAATGTACTGAGACACATTGCTGAAAAAAATAACACATGGGATGTTTTTAGTAGGATAGTTCAAAGTTCTAAATGGATTTTTTCCTAAGGATGTTAATTCATAAGAACAGGAAGATAAAACATAGATGGCAGGGTTAATTGCCTTCCCCAGCACTTCCTTCCCTTCTTCTCCCAAAAGTTGCTCTTTTCCTTTTCCCGAAAGCTGAGTTCCATGTGAAGTAACTTTTGGACTATGGCCATTTGCATCTGCCCTGTTAAGATCACCCAGATTGGAGATGATTGGAGATAGTTTGGGAACCACAACACACACTTTGACTGTAACCTCTGCGGGTTTGACTGTAGCCTCTGCAGTGCCACAGTCTCTCGGAAACAGAAGAGGTAGTTGAGGGAGGTCCCTGTTTAGCCTGCTGGTTGCCACGAGTAAGCAGCCCTAGACCCAGGCTGCTGCTGGGCTCATGATGCTGGACAAGGCCAGGCAGTGTCTGGCTCAGTGTCCTGCAGAAGTGACAAGCTGAAGGATGACAAGGCCACGGTCAGCTTTTGCTGAGCTCAGCCACAGCTGATGGCATGTAGTGATGTGCTTCCTTCTCTGTGCTCCATGGCCATCAGTGATCAAAGCAGACGCCTGTGTGTGTTTTGTGGGGAGTGAATGCAGCCCTCCAGCCAGATACCTGTGTGCTCTGAGGATTTTGCTGCATAACTTCCCTTCCATTTGGTAACTGGGAACTAGATAGAGCTCAGTCATTTATGGAAATATACTTGAATTTTTTGTCAAAGTGGATTTAGTAACACGTATATCCTTCTATCACAGTTTCATCCCAACCAGCAACTCAGCCTCACAGAGTCACTCACTCACACTCCCTTGGTGGGACGGGTAAGATAATCAGATCGAGAAAACTCTCAGGTTGAGGTAAAGACAGTTTGAAGGCAAAACAAAAGCTGCGCATGCCAGCAAAACAAAACAAAGAATTGATTCACTACTTCCCATGGGCAGGCAGGGGTTCAGCACCTCCAGGGAAGCAGGGCTCCATCAGTTGTAATGGGGACTGGGGAAGACAAATAAAATCACTCCAAATGTTCCCCCCTCTTCTTCCCCAGCTTTATATGCTGAACACGATGGTATATGGTGCAGAATACCCCTTGGGTCACTTGTGGTCAGCTGTCCTGACTGAGACCCCTCCCAACTGCTTGTGCACCCCCAGCCTCCTTGCTGATGGTGTGGAGTGGGGTGAGGAGCAAAAAAGACCTTGTCTGTATAAACACTTCTCAGCAGTAGCAAAACATCCCTGTGCTATCAACACTCTGTCCAGAATACCTCCAAGGCACAGCCCCATTCCATTTACTGGGAAAAAAATGACTCTACCCCAGACAAAGCAAGAACATTTTCTTAAATGTTGGAGACCGAGCATTTCTGAACTCATCTTTAGAGTTGGGGATGGGAGAAGAGCTGGAAAAATCTTGGGTCTCAGACAATATATTCAACCTCATTTATTTGATGAATTATATTTCTTAAAACCAGCCCACAGTATTCAAGGCTTCCCTGCCCCATTGTCATATTCACACATGCTTACAAGAGATGTTTCCATGCCTGTGACATGTGTCCAAACAAAGAACAGAGTCTTGGAAGCTTCAAAGGGGGAGTTATTTGTTCTTGCTCAATAACCTCAGAAATATCGATCTTGCTACTTCTATTAGTGTATTTCATCAGGGACCAGTTCAGGTTGGGCATCAGAGTGGAAAACACTTGGGTAGTAACTGAGGGAAGCCATTCCCTGCATAGCTGAGTGCTGAGGGAATGAGGGCACTGGTGTGATGGTGTGGGACTGAAGCCAGCAGAGCAAAACTGTAATCTCAGAACTTTTCCCCTTCCATTTGATGGGATTTTTATTTGTTGCTCCAGGTAGACAGCTTTTCAGAGGCTGCTTATGCAGAATTTAGGACCCAAAGATCTTTGTGATCTGCAAAGACCATGTAGTTAAAAAAAAAAAATAAATCACCTGGTTTCTAGATCTGTATATTTACCAACTGCATTTTACTTGAATTCTGCTGGGTGGAAGGACTCTCTCATTTTGTCAGTGTTCCAAAATGTGAATGTTCCAGGGAATTTAATTTTATTTTAGATTATTCTCCTTGTTCTGTCCAAGGAGGCATACAGTCTTTTGTATTGACAAGTTAGGAAGCTGCCCAGAACTGGCTTTTTAAAGCACTCTGATGTGGCCAAATAGCTAATTTCTAGGCATCACAATATCCAAACTGAAGGCAGCTAAAGCATTTTATTGTCCATAGCTTCCCTTATGCCTTAGTTCTCATCTCAGCACTGGGGTAGCCCATTCTCCCTTCTAAGGATGGTGAGAGGATAAATACATTAAAAGGGATGAAGTACTCAATTATTATGGTAATAGGACTCCTATAAATACCTTAGATATATATGTATATTTGGATTTTAACAGAACCTAACTTATAACTGCAGCTTAAAAAAAAACCCCTGCCATAACCCCCACATAAATTCCATCTGTGAATATTTGATCAGATGCTATGTGGGTGGAAAAGTATGTTTCATTGCTATTGTGATTGCTTTCTTTCTTTAGCTTTTCATGAGTAATAAACATGAAGAATGTCCCAATGCTTTTATGCTCTCCCAGTCAGTAATATTTTCTCTGAACCTGTATGCGAATGTTTAATTCATTAAATGGTATCATGCAACTTTATGGTGAAATCATAAATCTGCTCTCTTGCATTGCTTATTGGAAAATCTTCAACCCCAAGCAAGCCCCTAGCACTATAGCTTGCTTCCCTTGATTACATATGCCTTTTTTGGCTGCTTCCCACTTTCTCTTAGCTTGTTTTCTCCCTCTGCTTCCAAACTCTTCATTCCAATTTATAGTGAATCCCACTGGTTTGAGAAGAGGACTTTTTTACAAGTGCGTATAGCTGACAACAAGGAAGATACATCTTGTCCTTCCTTTTACTTCATAGGGATTTTGTGCTCAATACTGCCCAGATTTTCAGGATGATTGTCAGTGCAGCAGTACTGGAAAAATCCCTAGGGGCGTGAGACACCTGTGAAGGTACTTAAGGTTAAAAAAACTCAGCAGTGTTTTTACATTCTTGTTAGCCATTTCCAGTGTTAGCAAAACTGTGCAGGATAGTGTGCCACATGCAATATCATACATTACCATCCTTCTCAGCATCATGCTTTATTCATGGTCATGAGTAGACCTATAAGGCCTTCAGGAAATGTCTCTGGACACCTGGAGGTGGGTATCACTAAACTGAAGAGCTCCTAGGAAAGCAGTTTGATAGCAAGACCACCGGCTGATAAATCTCTGCAGAAAAGCCCAGCATGCAGCCTACATAATTTGCCTGAGGGCTCTAAGTTTTGGCTATGATTATAGACATAATACCTGTCCAGGCTGATGGTAAATGAACTGCTTTTTCTAGACTTCTGAGGCCATACTTTTTGCCAGAATTCCAGTGAAATGCAGTCAAAGCCAGCATGGCTGTGAAGAGCACCCCAAGGGACAGATGAAGCAGCTCCCTCCTGGATGTGACTCCTTGCAGCTGCCTTATCTGTGAGCTGCATGTGCAGCTGTGAGACAAACAGGGCAAGCTGCTCAGTGTTTGACTGTTCCAGATTCTCTTGAATGCGACCTTTGAATTCTTTTTCATGAGCTGTGTTGTGCTTTTTGTGGTCATGAATGAGCTAGTTGGGCAGTAATTATTACTGAAGGCTTGTTGGGGATCTTTGATGAATTCTTAGTGGTCCAGTGCTGACATCACAGAAACTGCCCTGGCAATTGAAAATAATTGGTGGCTTCTTGGTAGTGTCAGCTGAAACACTCAAAAGAAGAAATTAAACTTTAACTCTAAAGCTGTGGCCCCTAAGTTACAAGAAAATTGCTCTTCTCTTGCTATGTCTACTGCTTGTGGCTGCTACTGCTTTGGACCTCTTCTGTCTCCATGCTCTGATTTCCAGAATGGTCAGCAGAAATGTTTCAGTCCAACAAGATATGATGCCACTATGGCATCATTGGGCGTAACAGTACAGCTCATGTCTGCCCCTAAAAGCAGCTTTCCTAAGTGCCTAGGTACTAACCAAGAGCCATAGGATACAATAATGTTTAGGCATCTAAAGGCATATAATGAGATAATACTGGTTTTTAAAACCCACATGTAAGCTCACACATTGTTGTATGGAATCAAAAGAAGCTCCTTTATTTAATGTGGGCATGTGCTTAAGTGCTCTGGTCTATTTTTTTTTTCCTTTATAGTCTCCTGTATTTTAAATGAATGATTACATTTGCATTGAGGAATGTACTCTGTACAAAGGGTGGGATTCCAGTATATTTTCAGGAAAGTGAACCCGGCAATTATCTTGCAGGACCAGTGTGGATGCCAGAATGAGGAGGTGTGGTAAAGGGGAATGTGTGATTGATTTCTTTTCTACTCCAGAGCTGGATGAAATGCCTGACACAGCTGTTAGCTTACACTGCTTACAAGAACGAGGAATCAATCTCACCAGATGTTGTTCATTTCCTCTGTTGCTGTGTGGCCAGCTCTGTTGTACAGAGGATGAGGGGGTCGGAGGGGAGGGAGGGAGAAGGGAGAAAATCTCAGTCTAAATTACACAAGAGGGCCCAGTGTGGGAATTCAGAGTAAATGAGGAACACAAGAATGAGCCATGACTGAGAAACTGGAAGCTGGAAAGACAGAGCCTACTCATTTGTGAGCCTGTTTCATCCGCTGGGGAGCACAGTAGACTCCTGTTCCCTGTGGGACAACACATGACCGTCTTATGAGTTCTCCTGAAAGCTAATGTTTTCAATTAAAAGTATGCAGGAGGTACACGGGGAGGCTTTGGTAACAAATGATTCAAGGCCACATCTGCCAGCTGCATCATGTGCTGTTGGGTGAGTCTGTGGAGCACTTACTCACGTGTGTAATGTCTTTGAGCAACATTTGAGAAGGGGATCACAGAGCCAGCGTGATGTGCTGCTACCACAAACAAACTGGCTGTGTGCTTGGGGTCCTATCTATGCCAGCACCATTTCCAACCACCTTCTATCCCCAGGTTGGAACAAGTTCCTGTGCTAGGAGATGCAGCTGGGGAGACCAGTCCTGACACAAGAGGTGCCTGGTGCTTGGAAGCAACTGAAGTGTTAATCTCCTCTTCCAGCTTTTTTTCACCAGAGCAGTTGCCTTCTGCAGTTCCCTAAAAGGTTTCTTTACCAGTGGGACTTGTTGACAAGGAAACAAGCAGAGGCAGAGGAAAGCACCTTCAAATGAGGAGGGCACTTAAAGCTAAGGGTAAATGTTTGAGGAAGAGAGATATGAAATGAGAAACCTTTGCAGATGAGCTACAGAGGTACCACAGACCAGGAAAGGGCATGGTGATATCTGTTTCCCATAGAAAAAAAGCTGTTTTAGTAAAACTGACTTATTTATCATCATTTGCTCTGGAATATCCACTCCAAAGTGAATTGATTTCTGTTGTACACCTTTTTGACATTTTTTTCTGCACATTCTCTATTTCTTTCTTGTATGGAGCATGTAGGTTACTGCCTCTGCTTCTCTACCATCCTTAGCAGGTGTAAGGAAAAGGAGAATGCTCACAGGGCTGCTGCCATGGGAGGTAAGACAAAGCAACAGCTCACAAACAAGCTTTGGTTTGAGGTCTGTGAGAAAAGGCTACTGCCATGCTTTATGGCTTTCTGTCTAAACCACCTGAAAATAGGCCCATCTCTCTCTACTGTTTAGTATTTAATGCATTATTGGTAAAAACAAAAATCCCAAAGACTTAAAAACCAAACAAAAAAGGATACTACTGAGGAAGGGACACCCAGCCTCCTGCTCTCTGGATGTAGGATAGATATATTCTTCCTGAGGTGAGAATTGGGATGGAAACTGGACCATAATGCTCCCAATAATAGTGTTGTGTTGCATGATGGTGGCCTGCAATGATGGACCAGGATGGACCTGCTCTAAGATGTCTTCTCATGAAGTAGTTACTTCTACCATGGGTGGGAGTCTGGGTTCTATGGAGTTCTCGTTATCAAAGGGAGTATAAATTAACTGAGGAAGCTTTGTGTTGAAAGCAAAGCAAAGGTTCTGTTCTCCAGATGCAAGGATTCTAAATTCTGAATCAGTGTGTTGACATCAGTGCAGATAATCTAGATTTGCACAGTGCAAAATGTGGTCATTCAGATGGATTATCAGAAATGACTCTTTTAGGGTAAATAGAATGTTCTCACAGGGCATGTTAGAGGCCCTGGTGAAAGGAATTATTGTATGGCTCCTGGGAATGTGGATGAGGCATCCTGATGCTCTATCGTTACACTGATCAGGTCCTCACTATTGCTCAAGGCAACCTAGGAGTTATTCCTTGAAGTCCATAAATTTCCTGTTTTGTTGCAATTACACCCAACCAAATCCTACTTTGTCACATGGCTTGAATAGACCGCTCTGAACATCACCTTGGATATCCCTTACTGAGTATAGTTTTTGAAGTCTTTTATGCTATCCATGAAGTGTGCCAAGGGGACCCTTTCCTTCAGTGCCAAAGTTGGCAACTCCTGGTGAGTCCTTTGCTCAATGTGAACCTCCTTTGCCATTGCTGAAAGGCAGAAAATGCATGTACAGTTTTAAGCAACGGTTAAAATTACGTGGAAAGAGAATGACAGGAGCAGCTGTCATATTTTTAACAAAAGTTGGTCACTGCGGATATGAAACCTGAGAACTTGCATAAGAGACCCGCTCCAGTGAGTGTTGGTTTAGTCCACAGAACAGCTGCAGGAAGGGGGGCATTTCACCGCTTCCCTGGAGCTCCTTGTCTGGGGAATTGTGGCCGCAGGTTCCCGAGGGCCCCCTGGTGTTTTGCGCAATCTATCTTTAGAGAACTGCAAGTTAGTTTCTGAGAAGGGCACTGGCTTCGAGCAGGGACTACCTCCAAACTGACAAACCACTTCCTGCAATCGTTAACTGAATTAAGAACTTGCTGTCCCCCTCACTCCCCTGAAAAGACCCCACTTCCCACCCCTTCACCACCACCACCCCCTTTACTTGGCATCAGGAAATATTGGTAAAGAGGAAAGCACAGGGAAGGTTGAAGTGATACTAATTCATAGATCTCTCCCTTGCCTGTGTCTTCTACAAAGAGCTCTGATATCAGTCCCATTGGCTTTCTGCAGGAGCTAAAGCCATGGCAATTCCAGAGTGTTTTCCAGTCAAAGGAAGGAAGGTGCCTGTGTGTTTGGTGCTTCCTTTGTATTTCTACCGGCATAGCTCTCCTCTGACACTGATTCAAAAGGGTTTTGTAATTTTTGGTGAAAATGTAGGAAGCAAAAGAACACCTGCAATTCCTGGGACAGGATTTCCTTCTAAAAATATCCCAGATCTGGTCAGTATCAGCTTCCATTAAAGGATATGGCAAAACCTTCCAATCATCAGTGTTGACTTCAGTGATGTATTCTTGTACCATTGAGGAAAAAGAACAGCAAAGCTACTCTGACTTCTTCCTTTTTGATTTTGTCCTTAGTGATGGTGGTTGTGGGTCTTTTTTCCATTTTGTTTGTTCCCAGATATGCGGTCTTTTAACATCTACTTCACTCAGTCTTGGCATATGTGTGTCTCCAAAATGTCTTTCTGCTGGATGAGATTTACAGGTGGTTACTTAGTACATGTTGCTCTCTCCCTGTGTTCCTAGTCCTCACACTCTGAAGGTCCCCAGGCGGGCTTATTCCCAGTGGACTTAGAGATCCCAATCAGAATTTTGCAAACCAGTGATTGAAATGGAAATGTTATCTCACTAACACTTTTCAGTTATGGACAAGGTAATTTATTTGAAAGCATGTTTTTCTTTCATTTTTAAGATTCCAGCATCATTGCAGATACCAATTGTTTCCATACACATGAAATGCACAGGTAGTTTTAAGACTGTAAACATGCTTTAAACATGCTCTTCTACTTCATTTTTATTATATAAGCTCCATGAAAACATGACCCGCACTTCATAACTTAAATGGTCATGAAGGATATTCTTCCAGCAGACATGTCTATTTCAGAAAAGAATATGAGGGTTTTGACTGTTTTCACACACAAATATAAAGAAAAGTTTGTTTTGCAAACAAGTATCTTCTCTCAAGACAGCTGCTTTCCTTCTACTTTGCCACAGATGTGATGCCAACAAGAATCAAGGAAGAACTAAATGGGGAACATATGCTCTGTATTAGTATCCAAAGATGTGAAATGTGTGGAGTGCATAGCATGAGCAGAAGAAGCCAAAATCAAGAATATATATGCAAATCTAGAATAAAGCATCTGAGTTTCCTATTAAACTTTGAAGGCTACTTCCAGGTGCTTTGTTTCTATACAGACAACATTTGCAGGGCTGAGTACTGTGTGTTAGAAGACCTTCCAACACTTGCTGGCTTCTGTCCCCCAAACCAGAAAAGGATCTGGAAGCCTCAAGTTCTACTGTCTGTGCAAGATGAGCAGGAACAAATGACCAGGCATAGTTTGTCATCCCTCTCCATCTGGAATGGGGACCCACAGTGGTGCACTTTAACTCTTGCAGAAGATGGACTGAAGAAGCATGTAATCACTCCAGTATCAGAGGTCTTGATCCAGTATTTCCTGAGTGTGCAGGGCATCTGAAAGCAAGATGAGCCTTTCAATTAGCCCAAAGGACAGAATTAGGGAATTTTTTTTCAGTAGAACAGATTTTCGTGGGGAAATAACCTTTATTTGGAGTAAGAACTTTCCCTGGGAACATACCAGTTGGAATGAGACTTATCATTGTCTTTGCTGAGAAAGCTGCAAGCTCCAAAAGTTTATAAAAACTGAAACAGCATAAGAAAGGCATACAGGCATGTAGCTTGAATACATTTGACAATATATACACCCCAGGAATCCCGAGTGTATAGAGGCAGGCATTTGCTCCCACCAAGTGCATTTGGAGAGTTTCCATCTTTCTTAATAGAAGCAAGATCAGGGCCTAAGTATGAAAAATGCAGAGGCAGAGAGTGTGAGCCCAGGGGAGATGCTCATTTGTTTGGCCATTGCTGCATGTCTGTTGGATGCTCATGTTAACTGAAATATGCCTTTTTCAGTAGGAAGCCACTGATGTCAAGGATGATATTTTTTACACCTGTATAAATTGCAATTCAGTCCATAAATGCACTGAAGCCTTCAATGGCTCCTTGGTAAAGCTGGGAGTGAGAGTGATATCCATTTCCACTGCTTGTAAGCAAGGTTTTTGAGATAAATAGATAAAACATGCTATGAACACATGCAGGATTGTGTCACTGTGGTTTGCACAGGGGTTGGATATTGAGCTGCCTCTCTCCCACGTAATTCACATGAGATCAATGTCTGTGGCTCACAGCCAGTTGTGAACCCTGGGCTATCTGAACCCACTTCCCTCACCTCTAAGAAGAGCATCCTGCCAAGCGTGCCCAGGGGATATTTGCAGCATGAGCAGTGCAAGTTGAATTTGGATGCTTCACTAGAAGTGGAAGGTCTGAGAAAAGCAGAAGTGTGAGTGAAACTGTGCAGCCCAGAGGCTGGGGTGGCCCTAGGCAGGGAGCCCCAGGCTGGGCACTGGGGAGGCCCCGGTTCAACAGCAGCATCTGGACTTGATGCAGTGACTGCCAGCTACTGCAGATGGAAGGGAGCATTCACAGACACACTGAAAGAAAGAAGGTGAAGAACGTGTCTCTGTAAGGCCTTTCTGAACCCTGCATTTCCAAATCATACATTTATCATCCCTTTTTGCATATTTAATTCTAAGTTGCGGATACTCCATTTGATAATGGTGGGTTCTTAATGGTATAATTTTCAATGAAGCACTTTGTTGGTTGTCTAATGGAAAGACCTGTATTAAACTGCTTTTACAGTCTCTGACCTAGGACTACAAACCTCCATCTTAAGAGGCAGTCTAAGGTTAGACTAAATGCAGGTATGCTTGCTCACAGGTCTGTGTTTTAATGTATTTTTCACCCACCCACTGCCAGAGCCTCCCATTTTGAACTTGATGTGGTATAAAGCCCTTTGACTCAAATTCCTCAGCCAAAAATTCATGCAGAAGATCTACTAAGGGAAAGCACCACTACCCATGATGATTTTTCTACCCAATTTATCTGGGCTACCACAGCGAGTGGCAGTGACTTTTGAGAAAGATTCCTAAATCTCATTTGCCCATTTCAAGAAGCAGAGCTAATTTTCAACCATATTGGCCAGAGTTTGTCCCCACTGCAGCAGGGGTTGTCATTGCACTAAGTTACACCCCCATGTTGCTTGTGCAATTGCCCATCTCTGCTCCTATTTAAGAAAGTTCAGCTTCTCAGTGTAAAGCAATAGAAATCAGGGCCTGAAGGGATTTTATGGGAGCTGTCTAGCCAATCCCCCTTGCCCACAGAGGTTCAGCTATACCTAAATTTGTGCATAAGGAGGGGCAAGAAGGGGCATAGAGGCTGTCAGGCTTCAAGCTACTTTTGGCTTGGCCCTGATTAGCACCAAGGACAGGTGTTAAGCACCTCTTCGCTGTCAGATTTTCCATGCAGTGTGTGTCCTTAATACAGGCAGAAACTATTTTTGGTTGCAACACAATCAGCTATCTTTATCAAGGGGTTTTCTACAGGACCTGTCTGTATAGCAGCCAAGTACTTCCCAGACAGATTCAGTCTTCATGGCAGGAATAAGAAAGCATTTCTCTGACAAATTATTTAAAAATAGTATGGGCAGATTTATTAACACCTTATAAAACCCTAGGCAGCTGGTGCTAAGTATAAAGTCAGGCAGCAAAACGATGGGTAAAAGCTGGTTTATGTTTTATGAGAAGTTTTCTAGACATAAAAGAACGCTTTTTAAAAAAGTGATTTTTTTACAGAAATGATGCATTTGAAAATTTTTGTTTGCAATTCATTTACACAATAGATACACAACCCACAAAAAAAAAAACAACCTTAAACTTGAGAGACTTGCTTCAGTTTACGTGATTCCAGTCACTAATTATAGATATTAAATTTCTGTAAGTAACTTCTAAGCTAAGTTTACATTGTCTGCAGAAAGGTTTGCACCATTTAAATCTATTTAGAAATCTGTTAAGTAAATCTGACTAAAGTTTAGTTATAACAAATATTTTAGCTAATAAATTTCTTAGGACTGTGTTTTATCTTTTCTGCATGCATGGATGAAACTCAAGTGCTCTCAAAGCCTCAGCAGATAAATAATAAATGATGCAAAATAGCTTTTTGATACATAATAATATCATAACTTTAAATTTATTTTTTTTTTTCTTAGTACTAGAAATGAGTATAGTGTGTCCCTCTGGGAAGTTATTAAATACCAGGAAAAAAAGAGCTATTTCTAGTTTTGGAAGCTGCTCAATGCCTCTCTCAGCACACCCTGGTTCCTGGTAATCATTTACACTCATCTTTTATACCCTTCCAATGGGGTTGCAAATTATTGTCAGTTCTGTGTGTTGCACCTACCTTATCACAGGTGAAAACAAATTTCAAAGCCATGGAGATTCCAATCTTTGGTATACACATGCACAGACAAGCTGCTGCTTTGGCTTATCAGACACCTTTATTCTGCTGATATTTGAGCCCATGTATCACATGTTCTCTCTTGTGTGTCCATAAAACTTTCTTACTCGGATTAATCTCCATCTCACCTCACTAAACTGATGTCTAGTGATCCTTTGTGACTGTGTGGCTTATTCTTTGGGATCTTTGGTTTTTAAGGCAATCCAAAATCCAGCCAAAGCTGAAATCACGTAACTGATGTGGTCAGGTGGAGTATAGTCAGTGTAACAGGTGAATAATATTTCTTAATCCATTTTCAATTATCTATAGATAAATTAAAAATATCTCTTAAATGGCTCTATTATAACCTTAGATAACCACATAAAGTGATAAATCTTCCCCTCTGTGATAAGTTTAAATGGAAGTTAGACTTAACCCTTGATTTTTCCCGGCAGGGTCTGAACCGACTGAGGACATGGCATCCATTCCTCTCCTTTCCCTTCCATTTGCAGGAGCAATATCCTTCCTTTCCATAAGCCTGATGTTCCCACACAGCCCCCTGCAGCTGTTACTGTAAAGCTCCCAGGAGCAGTTTCTCAGCGCCTCACAGAGGTCTTGCCTGCTTCTCTGCTGCTGCCATGTCCCTGGTCGTGGGACACTCTTAGGACAAAGAGGTAGATATCTGCCACCAGCTTTGACAAATGAGACCTGCCACCTCAGGCACAGTAGTTCAGAAATGTTCCTTGTAATATTTGTCAAAACCTTTGTAAAAGTCCCTTTCACGAGTATTGAAAGAAGCCTGCAATGGTGGCAAATTTAAGTACTCCCAAATTAGGAGACAGCAAAAAATGTCTAGGCAGCTCCAACTTGATCTCTTCATATCAACAAGTCATCTTTAATGATGTGATTGAAGATCCCTGCACTTCCTGGGGCTCCCATGCACAGTGGTCACTGACCATTCTGAACTGAACTGCCCACTGTTAAATGTGAGGCTCGTCTTGCCAGACCCACACAAACTAACTCCCCAGTGAAGCACCACTCATTTTCCAAGTGTTTTTCTATCATGCTATGAGTCAAATGCTATGGCAACTCTAAAGGAAATCTTTGCTTACTAATGCCAAAAGAGTTAAGCTATCACTCTCATTTTTGGTGGCAGAGAGATTCAATAGCTTTTAATACAGATCATGATTTCTCATTGTACATGCTCAGGGTATGGCTCTCTGCACCTCCAGTCACAGCTGAGGATTAAAACAGTTTTGTCCTTTGCTCTGAATGAACATGGGAAAAGCAGGCTGAGGATGGCATTATGAATTTGAAAGACCTAGAAAAATTGAAGAAAGAGGCTAGGTATGTGGCCTTTGTTTCATCATGTATTTACTAACCTTGTAATCTAAATATTCCTTTCTATCTCTAAGTTGGAACACAGTGAATTTTTAGATTATATTTTCAACACATCCAAAAATTTGAAAACACAACTTATAATTAGGAATCTCAACTTGTCATAGAATCAACCAAACACTTTAAAATCAGTGTATAAGCCCTGCCAAGTTGATCCACAGAATAACTGTGTCCCCATCTCCCCTACAGTCTCTAAGAAAATGGAACATATGGCCTATAACTGTCCAAGATGTTTGTGGAGAACAGAGGAATGAGGAGATTTGAAAAACAGGAGGCTCAGGCCATGAAGGGGAAGTGGGTTTAAGACAGAAACAAGAATAATTTGGGGCTGGAGTGTAGAACTATAATGATTCTTTGATGCAATCACATCAGAAAAAATGGCATTGTAGGAAAGAACTTGGAAGGAAGAGCAGGGGATCTTTGTGTGCTGCTGAAGCCACTGCTGTCAGTGCTGGCTCCCTTGACCACTACTTTCAACTCACACACCACGGGAGGAATACATTAGATTTTATCTAGCTTCCTAAAGGACCAATTACTCTAATAACTCATTCCTACTCAGAGGCAAATTAGAGATTTCTAACGAGGCATCACCAGGTTTCAACCAGTCTCTGAGTTGACCATCTCTGTCCTGTGGATGTCTAAAGCATCTCATGAGTTTTAGCTTTGCTTTGCTCAATCTCGAGCCTTCTCTTGCTTTATCTCTCACTTCTGTTGGTTTTGGCTTTGCTATCAAGAGCCCAGACTCTCTTTTTTCATCCTCCTTTTGTTGTGGAAACTGTGGGTCTGTCTTCCATTAGTAATTACCTTGTGGGAGGGAGGCAACTTCACAAGAGGCTATTGTCCTCTTATGTAATACACTAGTCCAGTGTCCTGCAGACCAATTACATTCATGTTATACAAGATCATGATAGATTTTCTGCTTCACTTTTTGTGGTGAAAATGCTCCACTTTTTAGCATCGACACCTAAAATAACATGCTGGTCTGGGCAGAAGTGCTCTCTGCGGGTGGCATTCCTATTCAGAGGGTATTGCTGTGTTCCAGGTCTGATTCTTCATCTCTTTTAAGTGCCCTTTAACAGTTTCTTTTTATAGCAGCAATAAAATATAACTATCTTAGAGCTGAAATAATGCTATTTTTAAATCAAACTTTTTTCAAAACAGAGTCATGGCATTTGTGGCCCGTGAGCCATTACTACTGCAGATGGTGTGCTGTGGCTTACAAAGGAAGGTTTTACATGTGAGATGTCATATTTGCTGTTATATTCTATAATAATGCTCTTTATGGGTAAAAAGGGATGATGATCTAGATTTTTTTTTCTTCAGCACAGCCAAATGAATTGATATTAGTCTTGGATAATTTATTTAAAGTTTTTTGAGTTGTCATTCTGTGCTGCTTCTGTTTGTTTATTCTAGTCCTTTCAAATGGCCTCTTCTTTACAATGTTACTCAGATCATATTAATCAGTATTGTTCCATGAATGACATTTCTCTACATCCTGGGTATTTTGAGCTTTCTTTTGTAATTTCCATATTTAATCACTTCTCCCTTTTCCTAGCCTCTCTTTCATTTTTTGCTTTATCTTTTCCTACTTCCCTGCATTCCTCTTCTGATCTGTGCTCTCCCTGTTTGCCATGCCTCAGGTGAATCTTCTGACAAAGTAATTGCAAACACCACCTTATAAAAATTTTGTTCTATCTCAACTTTATGTTCTCACGAGAGAAGGGTTTGTTCTCTTTTGGTTTTCACAGATGACATGCTTATGACCCACTAAGAAGATTGGCTGAATATTGTTCCCAACCCTGGACACTTTCCTTCTCATTTCCATTGGGAACAACCCAGGGAATTCATGGATAAGCTGTGGTATTACTGAGGATGCAGATGGACCCTGGGAGTTTGCAACATGTGCTGAGACTGTGATGAGTTTGGTTAGGGCTCAGAAATGAATGGAAAAAGCTCCTTAGAGAGCAGAAGGCACTGGACAGTGATTGCTGCCACACAGCAGTGCTCATGCTGGCTGGAAACAACAACCTCCAGGAAGGGCAGAGGCCATGGACAGGTGTTGGTTGTGTATAAATTTTGCTTCTTCCACTTGCCTTACCAAGCTAGGTTTTCTTAATTTAAAAAGCAAAGATTCCATTCAAATCAAAGATATCTTTTTGGGTAGTGCACTTCCCGGAAGTCTCCGGGCAGTGCCACCTCTCCAGCCAGATGACTGTCCTAGCGTGCCACCTCTTCAGGAATGATGTGTCTCCTGTGTGAGCTTTGCTGTTATTGATTCTGTCTTCACTCTCTGTATTGTAAATCAGGTATCACCCTGATCTGTGCACCCAATTTAAATTAATAAAGGATCTGCTAGCACGTGAGGTAAAATCTGCTCCATGTAGGTACTGCTTAAGTCTTTCCAGTAAAGAATTAGGCTTGCTTGTATAGAGGCAATATAGTTTACACCCACTTGTGTAAATTCTGTGTTTATGGTAGGACTTTGCAAATTACTGTGCTTGTTACAAAATATAGCAGTGCTTTATAAAGGCTAGATGTAAATTTGGTTTGGTTTTTTTTCCCAGTTTTTGTGCAGATTGTCATGATCCTTCTTTTGAATTTTTTGCAGTTTTGCTATTTCTTTCTGAGCTTTTGATTTTCTTCCAGTTGCTCCTTTGATGAACCCAACCATCTGAATATGACCTGTTTTCCTTCAGAGTGTTCAATCTGCAAATTATGTTCTCCACTTATGGTGTAATTGCCTTTTCCAAACTGAAGTCAGAATGTTTTCTGCAATCTTATTCTTGGTTTTGTCTCTCCATTGCTACTTTTGCTTCTAATTAAAGAGTCCATAAACTCTCCAAACAGCACAATTGATGCAATCATCACAATTCTGTTCTCAAAAACTCAAAAGTCCCTTTCCTCCTCCTTTTGAGTTCTCATATATCTTGTCACAAATTACTCTCAGAAGTTTCAGTCTATCTTGAAAGGTTTTTTCAGTCTTGATTATAATCTCATCACTATTTTTATCTTTACTTAAATGCATATTATCTAAGAAGACTTGTGATTCTCCAATGCTTTTAGTCACCTTGTTTCAATATCTTTGCTTGCTTTCATGAAGGCTTGATCCAGCTGCTTGCTGCAGATTGACAGGGTCAAAGCTGTTTTGCCCTTCTGTGTCCATTCTTGGCTCTTTTATTTTCCCTTCTGTTTCTAGATATGTTCATTTGTAGTAGGCTCCAGCTCTGCTGCCACATAGCACTGCAATTTCAGCAAAAGTGCCATTTTGGTCCCAGAATTTTCTAAATAAAATGGCAAAAATCTACTATGTCCAAAGAAAGAGTCTCTTGTGTTGCCTTTTTTGTTTGGTTGGTTTGGATTTTAATTTTTAAAAATTTTTGAAATTGTTTTTATTTTTAGTGTATTTTCTTTCTTACTCAGTAATTGCAATGTATTGATCAGCTTTTCCCGATTTTCATTGGTTCATATTTTCATGTAAAAAAAAATAAGCCAAAGTAGTATGTAACCTGTGTTCACGAGGTGAAGTTTTGGAAAGTATATGATCACCTGAAATGGATTTTAGAGTGGGAAACATAAAGCGGCTAATAGGTGCTGCCAGAGAGGTGCCACCATAAAGGGCACCTCTCTCACAGAAAAAGGGCTTTGGGCAAGGTGTGCTGTGCTTGTTGAAATATCAATAATGAACATACCTCCAACACTTCATCACCTTTCCAGCTTTTTACATTTGGACTCTTAATCCTACATCCCTGTCTTTGACTGTTACATGCTCTGATTGTATCACAGTATCTATACTACATGTCTGTAATACAAGCTGTGCCAGGCATTATCTGCCTAGCAGTCAAATGTAGGAATGGGCACCTTATTCCCCCACCTCATGCTAAGCTGAATTGGGAATGTAAGTATGCCACCCCTTTACTGATCTGGCTGCAATCCCCTGATGCTAAGGGACCAGGTGTCTTTTCTAGGACAAAATCATCTGAGGGCTGTTGGAAATTCATTGTTCTCTGACATAATTTCATTGTTTGTGGAGATGTTTTACTTTATTTTGCTCAGTTCAGGCAAAACAGGGAGAGGAGGAAATGATCTCAGCCAAATGTCTGTGCAGCAGGGTTAAGGGGAGACACATCCTCAGTATAAAAGGTTGTGAGAGTTCAGATTCATTTTGAAATCTAATGCATGCATAATGCATTTATAATACTATAAATAGGTAGCTGGTCATGAGAAAAACTCAAGTGTTTAGAGCTGGCTGGACATCAAAGCTGTTAGTAAACAAGTGAAGTGAGCAAAATTCATCATTTGAATGCATGAGGATAAATCCAGAGCTGGTTCCTTGTGGATCACTGGACATTTCTAAATTTGTACTGATAGGATAAAGGCAACCGTGATTCCATGGCATTTCACTTACTGAGGATAATGACCTCTTCCTATCCCCACACTGACCACAGGATACCAGGAGATTAGGAGATGAATACAAGCGTGAGAAAGGTATGAAATGGAATTGAAATTGTCAACTGTAACTAAAAGCCAGGACAGAAGCTCCTATTCAGAGTTTAGGTGACATTAATTCACATTTGTCTGGCTAACTCTAAGTGCACTAACCATTGGCTCTCTTGTGCATAAGGACATCCAGGTTCAGCTGCTTCATAAGGAATAACATACTCAGGATTTGCAAGACAACTCCAAGTTTCTTTTTAACAGCTAGATTTTTACATTAATTGCATCTATCCATAAATTCATCCTTCAATAAGAACAAAGAACAGCTGGACTGTTGTTAGCTGTAATGTGACTATGCACACATCTCTAGAGGTTACCCTCTCCCAGATCTATGTGCTCATCTCAGATCTGACTATATATGTTAGTGGTTGAATTTTTTTAATATATATCTATCTTTCTAGGACCACTAGAAGCATAAAACTTTTTTTGACACAGCTATGTGGCAAGACTATTCCTGTTCTGGTCAGTGTTGAGTAATTGAAATTCAGTATCATCAAGGGACAATGTAAAGAAAAGTAGTTTCTAGATGAAAACATCACTTTTACTTCTGACTAGACTCCAGACAAATGAAGTGAGCCTCAATGTTGTGCATCTTGTCCCCTCATCCTCAGAACTTTGCTCTGTGTTCTGACAGTGGCTTTTTGAAGCATGATATTGTCTGAGGCAGATGCCCTCTGAAATTTACTGTAAATCAAATTTATTACTGTCCTCTCTTTCTTATCTTTTTCCCAATAATCTTGCCCTTAACTGCTGCTTGCCATCACAGAACTTTCTAGCAGACCTCTCTAACTATAACTTTGACACAAGGGACTTACCACCTTACTTGTCCCAGAGGAGGTTATGGTTGGCTGATAGAGGAGGAACCAGGTTGCTCTTCCTCTCCACTGATGGCCCAAGAGACTGGGGGACACAAGTTCTGCAGTTATTACCCAGGGTAATAACTCCCAAATGGAAGGGAGGATTGAGAGCACTCTTAGTTTGCAGATGACACCAAGTTTCTGGGATTTTCTGGAGGGCAGGAAGGATCTGCAAAGGGATCTGGACAGGCTGGATCAAAGGGACAAGGCCATTTGTATGAGGGTCAACAAGGCTAAGTGCCAGGTCCTGCTCTCAGGTCACAACACCCTGGAGTGCTCCAAGCGGGGGACAGAGTGGCTGGAAAGCTTCCCAGCAGAAAAGGCCCTGGGGATGCTGGTCAACAGAGGCTGAACATGAGCCAGGGTGTGCCCAGGTGGCCAAGAAGGCCAGTGGCACTGGGTCGGTGTCAGCAACAGTGTCACCAGGACCGGGGTTGTGATTGTTCCCCTGTACTTGGTACTACAAGGCTAAACCTTGAATCTGTGCTCAGCTTTTGGCTCCTCACTTCAAGAAAGACTTTGAGGAGCTGAAAGGTGTCCAGAGAAGAACAATGGAGCTGGGGAAGGGTCTGGAGCACAAGTCTGTGGAGGAGCAGCTGAGGGAGCTTGGGGGTGTTTAGCCTGGAGAAAAGGAGGCTCAGGGGAGACTTCATCACTCTCTGCAACTGCCTGAAAGGAGCCTGTAGCCACATTGGGTTGATCTATTCTCACAAGGAACAAGTAAAGAGACAAGAGGAAATGGTCTCAAACTGCACCAAAATGGTTCAGATTGAAAATCAGGAAGAATTTCTTCACCAAAACCGTTACCAAGCATTGGAACGGGCTGCCCAAGGAAGTGGTTTGGTCACCATCCTTTGAGGTGTTTAAAAGACATGTAGATGTGGTGCTTAGGGACATGGTTCAGTAATGGAGTTGGCAGTGTTGGGTTTACATCTGGACTGGATGGTCTTAGACATCTTTTGAAACCTAAATTATTCTAAGGTTTTCCTGGAGGAGGTCACGACTGGCTGGTATTGAGTGGGAACCAGGCTGGTCTTCCTCTCCAATGATGGTCCAGAAGGCTGGAGGACACAAGTTTGGGCAGACATACTTGACTGGCATGTGGATGGGGTGACACGTGGAACTTCCATTTCCCAAGAAAGGTTGAAATTGGCTTCAATTTCAAATGTGATGACCAAGTAGAAAAAGAGTTGCTACATGAATATGTGCCACTGAGTTAAGGAAGATAAGCTGACTACTCTTAGTGGCTTAAAAAGTCATATCAAAAAGTGACAATAGCTTTCAGCTTTTCTGCTCTATTGTGACAGGTGAGCAGTGGTAGTGCATTATATAATTTAGAAAAATTCTCTAACGATGTTTCAAGATTTTTCCTCAAAGTTTTTCCACAATAAAATATTTATAACTTTAACTTTTTTTTTCTGCAGGAAAATTAATTCAGTTTTACATAATTTTACAAGGAAATATATTTGATTTTGATATTTTTCCTTTGCTGAAGTAAAGTTCCCAGATTGTTTTGCTGAAAATTTTCCAGTATATCCCAATCTTATAAAAACAACCAGTGATATTGCAAAGTTTTGATATTTAGTGCAGACAATACCACTGCTGAAGCAGAGAGCTGTAGTCCTTGCACACTCAGAGAAAATTCTTAATGCAGCTGTTTGGAGTGGTGTGCAGTCAATTAGATAGCAGGACTTAAACCATACAGATTTTGGAAAAAAATGTTTTGTGTAATAAAAACCTACTGGCTTTATGTGCTTGTACTCACACTACTTCCAGGAGATACAAATCTAAGTCAAGTGAGAGAAGACTGGTCTCTAGGGAATAGCACAGGAGCTTCTGGAAGGGGGTGGGTGACCCAGCAAGAGCATTCTTTCTGCACTGACTGGAACAGAAAGCATAACGTTGATGGAGTTCCCAGCTAACATACCAGAGATAAAAAAGAGCGCCAAATATTTATGTTTATGAAAGACGTCCTGGCATTTTGCCAAAAAAAAAACCCCAAACCCCAAAACAAACAAACAAACAAACAAAAAACCCCAGGAAGCTGAACTTCAGATCTGCATCCTGGATGACTGCAACTTGCATTCTCCTCCCACAGACACCCTTCTTCTAACAAGGAAAAGAGTGCTGTGCTTCCCATCTGCAGCTTCACCTTTTACTTTATCTCAGCGGGAGTGGGCACAGGGAGAGCTGCAAAGGTCCTCTGTTCTGACAGTGGTGCTGTGAGCACATGGCACATATGAATTCCATCCTAGAATTTAGTGGCTGTGACTGTTTGTGACAGGAGAGATGAACGCTATAGATTTACATTAATGAAAGCATAAGAGAGGTAAGATTACAGAATCACAGAATCCCAAAATAGTCTGATTTGGAAAGGACCCACAAGGATCATTACAGTCCAACTCCTGGCCCTGCACAAGACAGCCCCAAGAATCACTCCATGGGCCTGTGATTATGGGATTATCTTCTCTGCTTTTGGTGTCCAGGCTCTGAGCAGGATACATAATGCTACTGACAATCCTGCCCAGATTATTAGTAAATCTTCTTGGGCCCCAAAACAAATATCTGATTGATTTTCAATCTATTATATACTGTGTATGGGTTTTGGTGCCTTTTGCTAACATCATTCTGAGTTAAGATGAACTGCACTGAATGGCAGAGATGCTTATACTGCATATGTGTGAGACACACGTTGCTGCAATCCCGGGGTTCATTGATCATTCAGACTCCCGCTGTCTTTTCCTAAATTCTACACTGCACTTCTGGAAGGCACCACGTAGTCTTTCAATCACCAGACAGTGGTACCACTTACATCATTATGTATGTGATTTGTTTGAAGGATCAAGTTTAGACGGAACAGGCTATAGCAAGTATGTAAGAAGATGAGGTCCTTTGCATTTGGATTGTACACCTGTGTATGGGTGAATCCCATGTTGGAAACAAGGGAGACTGTAGAACACCATTGGTTCCACTGCTTTGGAGACCACTGAGGCACTGCAGGATCTGTGGACAGAACAGGTACATTCCTCAGGTACAAGAATCACACACTGTCTGTGGTCCTCTGGGGGAGCTGGGCTTGGTGTTATGGAAACCAGGCTTTATTCTGTCCTGTGACACGCATTTCCTTCTTGAGCTTGGATGACTTTTGAGCTTGGGCATTAGAAACGCAAACACAGTTGGACCTCCTTTTTGGTAGGGCCATGGGGAAAGAAAAGTATGGCATATTGAACCAACAAGATATAAACCAACAAGGAAATAAAATAATTATATGCAATTGATGTTTTCACAGAATCACAGAATCATGATTCTGTAATTATATGCAAGAGGTGTTTTGTTTAGTCTTACCAATTTGCTATGAATTCATCAAAAATCCATGCCAATCTTTCAGCTGGCTTGTCTGTCTGATGAGTGATATTTATTTTGGGTGACTAATGGATGTGAATAAAGATAAACCACAAGAGCACATGTGTTTTCACAATTATGTCTAATAAAAAACTTCCTTAGGCCAAAATCTTTTTCAGAGATTCCCTATTTCAAAAATACCCATTGCAAAACCAACTGAAATTAAAGCACATTTGTCTGACTCCATTTTAGTTTTTCATTCTTCAACTGCTTTTGAGCCTTCTTTTCTTTTTTCCTGTCACATTTCAATTCACATTAACAAAATTTCTCTGCCTGAAGGGTGTAAAATATTGACCATTTTCTCAGCGCTCACTGCAATCCCTCCAGGGATCAACAGGGGCTCCTCTTGGACTGTGGCTAACCAGGCTCTCTGCTCTCCTCCTTTGCCATTGACCAGCCCAGGGGATTTCCTCACTGGCTACCTGGTGCAGATTCTGTAATGCTAGGGAAACACAACAGTGCAAATATGTTCATGAATTCTCTAATTTTCCATCTCACAGAACATCCAAAAAGTATAATGGGTGGATCACTACAGACGTGTTTTCAAAGGAGACCGACTGTACTCTAAAAGCCAGGCAATGAAAGGGCAGCATCACCACCACATTCAGGAGATTATGATCACTGATGATGTGGGCAAACTTTGATATAGCTTTTCCACACTGCAATTAATACATTATGAATTACATATCTGGATAACGGAGGAAAAAATCCCCACACAGATAACTTCTCCGATGATTTTATATTGTCCCAGATTAATATAAGGCTACCTAGAATATAATGCTCTTCTTTTTCTGCAGTATGTTTAGTTTAGCTTCCTCTAGCTCAAGGATATCTGTACTCAGCGTTTGGGTTTCAGATCCCCTGGGAGCTGAGGAGTTTGACCCAGATGACAGGGAGATGCAGCTGACTGTGGTGGCCGAGGTGGCTCATGATAGCGTCACCCGCATCCTTAGGGTGACCAAATGACTCAGGTGCTTTCCTTCACGTGCTGCAAAAAAAACGGAACAGAAGGAATTAGCTCCATTCCACCAGCAAGACTGGCCAAATGGTCACGAACCTGTGTTACTGATAAACATACAGACTGGACCGTTGGTAAACCATGTAGTTAACTGAGGTGGGGTTTAGGACAGAACCAGCTTTCAGAAGAGAACAGAAGATGACGAAAAAGGTGAGTCTTTACCTAGTTTATGTTGAATAATTTATGTCATTTCTGAAAATCTGAGAGGATAAATTATTTTTTAGCTACTTTCCAGCAGACAGAACCCCATATATCATATATTAAGAAGCATTCATTGAAGACAATTATGACATATCATAAAAAAATATTAGACACTAAGAGCAGTTTCTGTAAACTGAATTGTAGATATATGATACAACGCAAATGAATGCCTCTCCATTTTTGTTACAGAAAGATGAAGAAAAGTAATAATTGATGGATCGATCTTTTCTAACCTTTAGTAATACAAAATTCTTTAATTTTTGTACAGTGGGAGAGGATGGAAGGAATATTTTTTGGAACCAGCATTCATGTGATCTTGCTTTCTCACTCTGCCATTCTCTATATTGTTTTTGTTCATCAAAGCTCAAACGAGAGAAGCTTTTAAGGCTGAGTTTCACGTCTTCTAACATCAGGTGTTCAGAGTGTAGGTGTCTGGATCTGAGCTGGCTGGCAGGAGACCTCTGTGACAGTGTGTGAAGTCCTAGTGCAGCTGATGGAGTTCAGGGTGAGATCTGACCTCCTGAGTCAGGTGTCTGTCTGTGCTGGGGTCTATCTACGCTGGGGTCTGTGTATGCTGGGGTCTGTGTATGCTGGGGTCTGTCTATCTTCCTCCCTAAAGGACATAGATGCTATTGATTAGCTCTCAATTGACTTTGTAGATGTGCTCAGGTTATAAGCCTATGTTATAAGCAGTTACATTTGGCACCACATCTCTTAGGACTTGCATTCCAAATGCCACTTGGGAACTCTGGGCTCTTTGGAGGCAGTCCACTCTGCCAGAAGGGCTATGGATACTCTTCCTGGATGTATATTACTGAAACCTCTGGGTAAAATTCCAGGTTTCACTACAATTCTCTCTTTGCTCGTACTTTTAGTGAGGGTATGATTTAATTCCATGGCTTATGCTGCTCAAGCTGACAACTATGTACTGGACATTACCTGAGGTAAAAATAGGAGAGACTTTCATGGCACTATACCTAAACCTGGGAACTGGGTGCATAAAATAACCAAAATAACCCAGGCTTATGCATTTACTGTCAGGTCACCTGAATGAAAGTGTTGATTTTTTCCTGGCTTGGGTAGCCTGAGATTGTATGGACCAAAACTGAGGAGGCTTCTCTATGGATGTGGGGGGTGAGTTTGAGGTCAGGTCCAGGCTTGTGCCGAAGCTCATTCCTCTTGATTTGCATGTGCGGTAAAGCTGGCCAAGCACCCACCTCTAGAGAATTGCCTGCTCATCAGAGTACTCAGACCTTGCTTTGCACACCTTCATCATTGTTTCCTGAGACCTGGGCTCCGTCAGGAGGAGCATAACACCAGCTGTCTAACATGGAGGGAGAATGGGAATTGGAATCACAGCCAGCAGCAGAACTAGATCAGACCTGGCTGACTGCTAGGAGCTGCCACACCACCTGATGTGGCTGGTTCTGTTTGTCACAGGCTGAGTAGGTCACTGCCTGTCCCAGCTCCTGTAACATGTCTTGTGCCACAGATCTTCTGTGGACTTGGCTTCAAAACAGTTTGGAGGAGGTTCTGTCTCTTGCAGAGCGCATCTGCAATTCTGCTCCTGCTAGGACATGTAGACACTACAGCTATGCAAATAATGTCTGGCTAATAAAAGCAATCCCAAATATTGTGGTTATTACAAATGAACACAAAACTGTTGTATCCCTTCTTTCCTCATACTTGCAGTATGCTAAAATGATAAACATGAATTACCAGGTAAGAATTTGTTTTGAATACTCTTATTGAGAAATCAGCCATGCTATTCTCCTGACAGGCAATAGGCTATGCATGACTAATTCCCTGAGAAATGAAAGGACAATGTCCTTTGTTAATATTAGAGAGAAGGAAAACATTTGCATTATGAATGCAATGATTTTGTACCTGAATGTAATCAGCTTTGCTAAGTCTATCGTTCTTAAATGATTTCTCTGTCTTGCATGCAGAACAACAACAACAAAAAAGTATTCACAGCCCCTCATGAAAAGTGGCCAATCATTACTGCAACCCTTGGGACAACCCAGGCTGTGATAACATTATTCATGATGAATTTGTGGGGCATCTATGGAACCTTAATGCCTCTGGGATGTATTTCAGAGTACTGCAGACTGGCTTCTATTTTTCTCTTTACTCACAGAGAAGTTTTTCCAGTGACTAAAAGTATCTTTTTCACAACATCTCACCTATTTGTTACAGCACAACTGCAGATTTTTGCTTTTATGAGGTCAGAGCCATAAACTTAGTTCTTCTGATTAAAAAAAAGGCATAACCATAAACGAAGTGGAGACTATATGATCACTGAAGAAATTAGAGCCCTGAAACAGCTCAAAAATCCTACAAGCTGTTCACTTAAAAAAAAAAAAGAAAAAAAAGAAAAAAAAGAAAGAAAGATCAAGGGGAAAACTTATCTCTTCCTGTGTGATTGATCTTTTTTTCTTCCAATTGCCCTCTGACCTACAATAAATCATTTTAGAGTGTGTCAGGAAAATCCCTTCAATAGCTTTAGAGCTGGGAGGAGAAAGGTTTTGTCTCTCAAAGTATTATCACAAAAAACATCCAAACAATAGCAGCTTTTCTGTTATTTTTCCCCCACCCAGTGAGATGATGAAGGAAGACTTTCCCCCATGCTGCTGTGAGTTGATTGTGTTTAATGAATATTTCCATCTAAAATCCTTATACAATTTTAATGCTGTAGGAGATATATAGAAGCAGATTTGGATTTCCTTATGGTTAAAGAACCTAAGAGGAAAAAAACACACTGGAGGAATTTTTGCCCTGCTATATGGAGCTGGTTCTCACTTGGAAATAAGGGTATTTTTGAAATAGTTTTTTATTAAACAGTCAAAAGTATATTGCTGAAACCATTGTTCCCCTTGGTGTCAGGAAGCAAGAATGGGGATGAAGGCTGACTTTCCTCTGATCGGTTTTCAGGTAGTATGATCCCTCATGGTCATTTTTGTGGTACATTACTTCTAGAAAACCACTGTGTCTGCAAAACCACCTGAGCTGTTGTGACGGGTAGCAATGCCTTCTAACACATGTTGGCCTCATAAAAGCTTAATATGTTGGCTTTTGATGAATGCATCCTGCACAAGGCATTAATTTCACAGTAACTTGGAGGTGGGTGATGCCTCCTATAATGACAAAAACCTGGAAAACACTTTCTGTAGGAAGCTGAACTAGTTCCCATAACAATAATGTTGAAAGTTCCCATTATTATGCTGGGTTATTAAACATATTTTGGGACATTTGGGATGTGATTTCTGTGGGTAAAACAGGCATCTGCTGCACAGCTATCTAGCTGTGGGCTTGTAATTATGCACTCTCAGTGGTCACTGCAGACCAGAGAAAAGTTTGATGCATTCTGAAGAAAATATCAGTCTAAAAACATCCTAAAAGTGCGTATTTCTTTTAATGGGCTTTTAATTTCCCTTTCTGGAGATCTCAGAGCTTAACTCAGAGATAGATGTTAATGTTTCTGATGCGTGATGTTAGGAGAGATGGATCACTGTGGATCACAAACAAATTTATAGGCATTTAAAATGCAGAACTCCAAGACTAAACACAGTAATAGATTCAACAGCTTTTAAATACTGACTTGCTATATTTAATTTTACATTTATATGGGTTTGTTGCATGTTATATATTGCAAAAATTTGTTAAATTGTTCTCCCATTTAAATTCAATTTCTTGCGGTTTTGCTATCCACACCCCCCATCCCTCGCTTTGAAGAGGCCCCCCAGATATTTACTGTAAAACATCCCAGAAATGTCATTATGTAACTCTGATATCCTCCTAATCAGTTAAGTTCTGGCTGGGTGGGTAACCCCAGAGGCAGCAAGAATCTCCTGCACCTACAGCTTGTCCAGCTTCCCGTTCTCAGAACTACTGACCACAAGAAACTCCTGTGGTTACTAACAGAAGAAACAAGTTCCCTCCAATCTCCCAATGCACCTTGTCAGTTGTGGTTTGTGAGAATTACACTCTTCTCTTATCCAAAGCAGTCAGGACCACTGCAGGCTTTGTGCCCCTTTGTGCTGCCAGTTTGGGGTCCTCAGCTCTCGGCTTCGAACTTTCCAGCATGGTGGCTCCATTCTGTGGGAAGTTGTTCAAATTAGTCACACAAAGAATGCAAGTGCCTTGGGAAAACTACCTGTGCTCAATCGCAACCACTCTGTGGAAATGAAACAATGCTTCTCTTGAGAGTTTTTGATTTATTTTTCATTTTTGTGTCTGCTAAAGTGTGAGATTGTTTGTGGTAAAAGATCTTGGTGCTTTCTTCCTACTAACACTTTCTGAGTAGCCTGTATTCATTTGAATCATTACCTTTGCTGAGAGAGCGATAGGAAATGAACCATTTAATGGCAGCGAGATGGGAACTGGGCGATATGAAATGACATGTTTCCTAATTAAACCACTAATGACCATAAAATATGCCACCAGGTTCTTTTATTATAACACATAGCTACAGCAGGAAAACCTTTGGAATATAGTTAGTCTCTCCCTTTTCATTTCCTTGAACCTTTATGTACATTTGTTTCTCAATATGATCCAAAAGATCAGGCCTTGGAAAACATCTTCCTTTGTAAAAAGCTACTCTGTGCTCTGTCAGTGCATCTCTCCCATTGCTGATTTTGTCCCGTGACTGCTTGGCTGTGCTCCTGGTGGGATTACACCAGCCTCTAATGGACATGTTTTCCCTGGTTGCTCCTGGCTATTCTGCAATAGTACCACTCAGCTCCATCAAGGGAATAACTGCAATTTTCCCTTCCCTAATGAATTTCATAATGTAATCAGTGTCAGGCCATGACTGAGAATGAAACTAAAATTTGATGTAATGGTCAGGCAAGAAATTTGACTTGGAGCTTTGTTTTGACTGGGTCCCAAATGAGGAGAGGCATTGCTGACAGCTCTGAATATACTCTGTGGATGCTGATGGCTGCAGTGTCAATAAAAATGTTCACAGTTTTCTGTTTTTGTCTTGTTTTCATTACCACTGTCATGTTTCTTCTTTCTGTGAAGTTTGGGTTGCCAGCTAATGAACTGCTTCCAGGGACAGGAACGACCTTTGGCCTCCTGCAGAGATTAATTAAAGAAAATACAATAAAATCATGCTGGAAGTTCGTGTGTGGAGGCTCAGCCTCCACAGGGTGCTGGCTGAGAGCAGGTAGACAGCTGAAGATGTCACCAGGCATGCAAAGGTGTCACCAGGCACCCAGGTGAATACTCAGCTGTTGAGTGTGCTTGGGATGTTAAATATGGGTTATTAGGTGTAAAACACCAGGGACAAACTGGTGAAAGGGCACCAAGCTTCACCCACACAAGGGCACAGCTCCGCAATATTTTTGTACTCTTCAGCATGACTCAGTTTAGGTTGGAGCTAGTACAGTGAGCAACAAGTGGTCAAATGGTGACAAGCCTGACTCCTGCTCCCTTCCCCACTTTTCCATGCATTCTGCAGCAACTGGCCATTTCAATAAGTCTGGGGTAAAATTCTGTTTGGCCTTGCACATCTTTTTTGGATTTGGGACAGGGCAGTTCAAGACTCCCAAGCCAAACATCTGTTGAAATCTGAAGACTTACAAAGTGCAGTTCCAGTGGGTTTTAATGTAAGAAACCATTTGGCTTAGTCAACATGTTGGCATAGGAAACATCTGAATGATGCTAGATCAAGAGGAGACCAATGCAGCAATGAGTGGGGCAGAGCAGCGTGACTGTTTCTTCAACACCTCAGCCCAGCACAGGCCAAATACCTCCATAAATGCTGCAACTTCCCTAAGGTCCCTTGGTGAGCCTGAGCCTGGTGGTGAATCATCAGGACTGTTGTCTCTCTGAAAACCCTGATTTCCCAGGAGGTTGGAAAAGGATGAGATGGCTGTCCGGGAACCCTTGAGTTTGTAACTGGAAGAAAAAAAGCCAACCATAGTTCTATTGAGCTCAGTTGTGGCTACAGTTATTGTGCCAACGTTACTCCCTCAGAGCCTCATACAAATGCTGTGGTTCTTTCCCCTGGGGTTGGTGGCTTGGGAGCTGAAGCAATGGGAGACTTCTGGAAAGACAGTTGGGATTTCTCCTTGCTACAGGAGGGGTGGCTGCTTTCACACCGCTGAGAGTGGTGGTGAACTTTCCTGATGAGCTTTTGCTGGCTCATTGCGCTGATAACCAGAATCCCACACTTCTGGAGTGCTTTGGAAGGGCAGGACAAGCTGTAGCACTTTGGGTCAAGTGCATGCAAGGCTTCACAGAATCATTTATTACATCTGCTGTTTCACTGCCAAAATCTCTGCTGTGGTCATTTGGCACCTGTCTGTGGAGTTGAGCTTAACAGAGACTATAGCCACCAACAGACTTGGCCCTCTCTTCTGGAAAATCCCAGCCTTCCAGGATATGCTTATCTTGCTACAGCTATTTTATTTTGTCTGCAGTAAAGCTGGACAAGTGATTTGGCATTGATGGGCTAGGCTGTTAAAAGCATTCGTAAATGTGAGGAGTTTCATCACTGCAGAGGACCCAGCTCCACCCCTCACGGAGGGCAGCATTCTCACTGCAGTGAAGACAGACCGCCAACAGTGCTGACCCCTCTGGTTTCTGAGCCTAGAAGGAGGTTAATCTTTCCTGCCTCTTGTCCTAATATTCTTTATTTTGGATATGTCTAACCTGACACCTTGAGTTTCCAGATCCCACGGCTCACCCATTTGTGAGTATCTGGCATCCCCAGTGCTGTGCTGACCTGCTCTCCTCCCGTTGATTGGGATGCTGTGATGCTGTGCCCCTGGTGATGTGGCTTCCCCTTCTTGGCAATGGCTCATGGCTCTGGGTACACCACAGTACAGTATATGGCATGGTATATGGGTCTGCTCATAGAGAAAAGCAGTATAAGGGTGCTGATGCTCATGAACTGTTTCTGACTGGGTCCCAGGCCATCTCTTGGGTGGATTAAACTTGGAGCTGGTCCACAGGACAATCTGGAAAGGTGGTGTTTTCAGAGAGCCGCCTAACACAAAGCAGAAAACTCAAACTATTGCTTCTGAAATATGTAGATAATGATATACTTTCTCCTGCTCCTGAACTGAACATGAATATTGGTGCTAGATTGTGTTCAAGACGTTGCTATCTTGGTTTTCACACGTGCATTAAGAAATTCACTTGGTGTTCTTGTCACTTGAGAGGGAGGGAGACTCTTGTGCACTGTGCAGAGCTCAGTGCTCTCAATCTGCCAAGGGTGATACTGATGAATGCAAAGTACACTGAAGTTTCACGTCTTTTTTTCAGACAAAAAACCTGTTCAATACAATATATGTTTGATGGAATACAGCAAATCCTATCAGTAATGGCAAAGAGAAGTCTCACAGGTCTATCATCTTCACACAAACTTTGTCCTGTAAAGAGGAGAGGTAAATTGCTGGGTTGAATGATTCAAAATAGCTGCAATAGTTGTGGATTGTTGGTTTCACTTTGTGATGTGATTGCTTCAAGGTACATGCTGCCTTTTCTCCCAGGACTCCAGTCAAAACATGGCTTGTGGAAAGCAGTTCCCTTTTACACTTTGACTGCCTGGTATTTACATTCTCTGCTCATTGTTTGTTCTCACTTTCCTCTTGCCTATGTGGAAGTGCCTGCTGAGAGTTGTGCCATTTGTTAGGGACAGCCAGGAGATGTTGACTCTACTGCCTTCCCTGCAGGAGTCTTCTTTGCAGTGATGCTTATGGCAGCTGTGTCTAATTTCCCGAATGGTGTGCAAGGCAAATGTGCAATCAATTAGGTGTACTGCACAAGTGATGGGATCACATTGCTGGGATCCATCAATTTTAAAAGCAGAAAGGACTCTTATCATGTAGCCCGACCTTGCATTTTCAAGGTTTTGTTGCACAATTTATTAAAAGCTCTTTTCCTCCTTTGTTGTCTCTAGGAATAGGCAGTACTATATATAAGGCTGATGTCCACATCCCAGGTTCCAGAAGCAAGGAGATGTGAAGTTGGAAACCTGATGAATCAAACAGGTATTTAGCTGCCATAGCACTTAAATGTCGATTGCAGCAACTAGCTGGAATATATGGACATCCTGTTTAGGCATGGACAGGACATCATGCACTGCAGTTTCCTAGCACGAAATTTTAGAAAATTAGGCCAATGACCTCCTTTAGGTTTTAAGTTTCAGACCGGTAAGTGTATTAGAAAGATTACCTGTATGTTCTTTTGTTAAGTGTATTTTTACAAAGATAGAAAATAACCTTTCTCACACAGCAAATTAAAAAGGTGTCCTTAAATAACAATCAGAAGTTTCTACACTTCTTACAAGCAAATATTCCCCCCTCATCAATTAATGTCTCCCTAAAATTAATAATTTTAATTAAATTCCTGCATTCTCAAAAATCCTGTTAGAATCAGAAAATATCCTGAATTGGAAGGGACCCATAAGGATGATCAAAGTTCCACTCCTGGCCCTTTATAAAATTATACCATGTGCCTGATGGAGTTATCCAAATGTTTCTTGAACTCTGTCAGGTTTGATGCTGTGATCACTTTCCCTGTGAGCCTATTCTGCAGCCCAACCACTCTCTGAGTGAAGAATCTTTTCCTAAATTCCAGCCTAAACCTCCACAACACAGCTCCATGCCCTTCTCTCAACCAAATCTATTAGATTTGGTCCAAGGTAGCAGCCATGGGGGCTTCATGTTACAATTTTTAAACAACTTTTGATTTCTTAAATCTTTAAATCAGGCAGCAGTTGCTCAGGAAACAGAGCAGGTGGGAGATTTTGTTGTTTTGGACAGTTTACAGGGTAAGTCTAGCTGGGAGGAGAGGATGGTCTCCACTACACATGGAGTGTGGAGCACTCAAGGGTGGGAGTGGGTGTGGTGTTCTGCCAGATCAGAGCTGCAGCATTTGTGTTTCACTTTGTCTGGTATGAAGGACCTCACACACCCTGCAGCAGTGCACACCACTCTGCACAGTCCAAATTAAGCTCAGGTTACTTTCAGCATCACCCTAAAAAGTGCTGTTGCTGTGGGCTGTTCTTAAGTGACTCTCTTTCCTGACTGACTGAGGACACAATTTTAGGGGAAAAGTTTCTTGACTTAGTAATCTTAACAGAACTCCACAGGTGTGTGTGGGCTGATTCCACATCTTCTAAGCGATTGCTGCCCACCATGCAGCCCTTACTAACATAGATAACTAGTGCAATTGGGAAAGTTGATACATCCAGAGGGAAAAAAGTCAAAACTCTTTGAGAAAAATTAGTCTTGTAATCAACCCAAAGGTACAAGAGAGGCAAAGAAATCACTGAAATTTCTGTGCATGTGGTAGAGTTCTGTGGGGCTTTCTCTACAGCTATGTGAATCAAGAGCAATTGTCAGCCCCATTCTCCCTGAGACCATCAGGAAAACTCTTGCTGATTTCTCTAGATATGAGATCAGATCTGCAAATGTTGCCCCAAAAAGGCAAAGATCAATGGGAGACATAAAAAGCTGGAATGGCGTTAGGCAGTTGGGTCAAACACCAGCACAGCCTGGTCAGAAATGACTCTCTCTGACCTAGTTGTGGCCATCCTGTGCAACCGCAGGAGAACTTGACTTTCCTTCTATTACACAGGCAGCCTTGTATAGGTATACAGGTACCTACACATGGTTAATTTACTCTGTGTTGGTAAATGATTTGCTTCCAACAACAAATGAACCAGTCGGAGCTGGCTGAGCCAAGGCAACAGCAAATAAAGACAGTGCATGTGTGTGCCACAGCAGATCAACCCCTAATCTGTTCCTCCTGTCAAAATACTGTTTATTGCTGCTTGTCAGTAAAGACTGACCAGTAAATGGAGATGCCAGCTCCATCTGGGAGCCAGATTACCGGGAGGAGGACTTCTTCCTTTGGATTTTCCGGACAGATTTCTAACGCTTGATAGAGGATCTCTCCTTCCCTGAGACTTCCAGCTATCATTAGAGGGAGCTGTTGCCCCAGCAAGCTCCAACCTCCCTCTCCAATCTCTCCTCATCGCACCTGCCCCGAGCCGCCGTGCCGAGGAAATTCCCTTGAATCGTGAGTTGGCACCTTTCTGTAAGCACTGTCAATCATGTCAGTTCTTGAGAGCGCCTGCAAATAAAGACCTTCACTTTCATTTGTTTGGTTTTCTGTATACCGGAGGAGAGAGACATCTGAGCTGAACCACGGAGGCACTGGGGTCTCCCAGTGCTGGCTGGGCAAGATGGGGAAGCCCTTTATCCCTTCTATTAACCTACGTTAACAAAAACAGGGTTATCCTTGACATAATTTTCCATCATTTTAGTAGCCCTTTGTTTGAACTATCAGTCTTTTCCCTCATCCTGACCCTGTTCTCAATTCCATCGAGACTGGAGTAATTCAAACCAAGCCAGGAAGTTACATGAGTACAAACCACTATGAATGAGATCAGAGTTGGTCTTTTTGTAAAAAAAAATAACAAAGGCCTGTGACTAAAACTTAGCAAAGTCAAGCATCTGACTCAGTAGTAAACGTTTGCTTTTAACTCGTAATGATTTTTCTTGGAAACAATCATCAGAATGGTGGCTCTGAGTGCTCTGTCTCCATGCATTCCTTGCTTGTTTTCCTGTTGGGGATGGGCACATTCTTAGGTTTTGTTTTCTGACGAGAAATGTGTGGAGATTAGATACACCATGTCACTGGTGTTATTCCAGGCTGATAACATCACCTTGTGTATTTCATACTAAGAGAGGGTGTAGATTGAATTACTGCAAGCCCAGCTTGGGCTGTGCAGTGAATGTGTAAGAGAGTATTTCAGCTGCATGAAGCAACACGTGGGGCATTGTTTTAAATGTACATGGGCTGAATCAAAAATGCCAGCTCTCACATGAGGTTTGTTTTTGAATGGACAGGAACAATTGTATAACCAGATCCCTATACTTATTAAGCCAAATTCAGATTGGTGGATAAAATTTAAATAGGAATTTATTTGCCTGTTTACTCTGAATATCTCAAAACTAGGAGCTGGCTCACTTGCTGCAGTGGGACTGAGCCTTGTGTACCTGTAAAACACCATTCTTAAAATTGTGCTACTCATTTGAAGCAGATAAGGTTATCATGGTGTTTGCAATTTCCCTTCTACTCTTCTGTTTTTTTCTGGGGAGAGCACTTGGCACTGTCTCTGCTCTAAGGTAATACTATTTAATTTTCCAATGCAATTTGTCAGGTTTCTAAGTGTGACCATTCAGCATGTAAATTCAGTGCATAATCCTTGTGCTGTCATCTTACTCACTTAAATGAACTGAATACAAGCCATATTTTTGTAATCTGTCTCTGCTCTCTTGGGACAGCTTTGTAAATGACATGTTACATTCCCAAGTCTCAGCCAGGCAAAGAGGTTTATTCAGTGCCAATAAAGAGCAGTTATTTCCTAATATGTATATTAATTTCTCAAAACATAGTCATGAAGATCGGAGAAAATGCTCTGTCAACAGAAAACAAGTGTGAGTGAGCAGCAAGTGGCTCTACTCAGGGTGTGTGTCCATCAGGCTGGGAGTGTCTGTCTGTCAGGACATGTCCAGCACACTGCTGACAGACCCAGCCCCTTTGCCTCAATGAGATGGCCCAAGAGCTGGGCTGAGTTGTTTGGGGGTCAAAGTGCACACTACCAAGCAGAAGGTGCCCAGGAGTCAAGTGCTGTGTTTTGCAGGCTCTATGTAAGCCAGCAGCAGCCACCACTCTGTCTTTTCTTGCCCTTCCTGTGGCCATCACCAAGAGTAGGTTTTTCTTGGTTCTGCTGCTAACAGGGTCTTGGCAGTGACCTGGTTAAAAACTACCCAGGAAATGGCAACCAAAAATCATTTTGACTGATCTGATTTATTGTAAAGCCACAGACACTGGCCCCAAGGCAAGGTGAAGAAATTGCAGAAATACATTGTGTGGAGCAGCAACAGGACTACTTTGTCTGGTTGCAGTGCTGGTTTATGGTGGTTTAAAGTGAGCATTAAGCTCCAGGTTGAGATACCTATTGCAGCCAAAAGCTCCTACCTGCCTCAGCTCCACAGTGCTGAACCATTAATTCCCTAATTTAAAGGGCTCCAAATGGAGGTCTGCTCTGTCAGCCCCTGGCTATACCCCTGCCCAGCTTTGCACCTCCTCTCTGTCTTGGGAAGTTTGATTCAGTCAGTGCCAGTATCTCCTCTAGTGAGTTCTCTTTGTTGCTTCTTCTTTTGCTGCTTTAGTCTGTCAAGTCACGGTCTTAAATTTCAAGCAAAGCAAAGAAAATAGTTCCACGGGGTTCTTAACCGACAAGGGGAAATCACCACCAAGGGATATAGATGGCAAATGCATAAGGAAAGTATTTTTTTAAAAGGCTTGTTATCTTAGGAAGGAGGCCTATACTGACAATGATAACATACGATGATCTTAGGAATGCTATTATTCGCTAATTGATTAGAAAAGGATCATTCTGCACATTACCTGCTCTGCTCTGCTCTGTTCCTTAAACCTAATGTACCCCCTCTGTCTCCCCCTAAATGTGACAGGGGCTAAGATTCAGGACAGCAAACTGGAGCCTTCAACTTCTGGTTTCATCCAGAACAGTCATTCCTACACTTCACAATATTTTAATAATCTGTGAATGGAACTGCAGATCTGAATGTGCATTGTCACACTTTGTGCACATATTATCACCTGCAAAAGCAGTAGCTTATCTGGCAAACTGCATGGTTGTATATTCCCAAGAAAGAGTAAGATCTGGGTGTTAGCTTTCAAACATGAAGCTTTCCAGTCCTGCACAGCAAAGATAAGGCCAACTATGTCAAACTTCCATGTTCTTACTCCAGATGGTATTCTGCTGTGGACTCTGAGCTCTTGGGAAGAAAGGAGGAATGTGAAACCTGCTCTCTTTCGTATATAGCTTTAATGATAATCATTTATTTATCCCACAAGCAAATGTTTGTAACTGAAAATCTGCACAAACTATTTGGAGACTTGCTTTTATTTGTGTGAGGATAAACAGAGAAGGATTCCTTTGCAGCTGTTGGATGTGGGACAGTGTGACAATGAGCAGAATCAGGCCTTTAGTATGTCATGGTGCCTTCACTCCCTGAGTCAGATACAGGAGAGTCAGAGAGAGCTCCTCATTTCTGTCCTCTGCTTATCCCACTGGCCGTGCAGGATAGCTCTCAAACGGCAATTGGGAACATTTGGGTCAGTGTGGGGTTTTTATTTTGTAAATGCTCTTTAAACCTATCTCGTTAACTAAGAGGGAAAGACAAATATTCCATCATCCATCCACCTCCAAATACTTTGCAGGTCATCTCTGGACCATGTAAGACCTTCTTAAACTTGTGCCATTACTTATCACTGGCCCAATGTAGTAAGAAACACTGTCACCCTTAGTGACTATGGAGAGAGGTGAGAGAGGACCTCCTCCCTGCCTGTGGTATTAATGCCAGATGGTGTGTGAGGAGGGGATTTCTTGCAGTTGGCTCTGGGGTTCCTTGAGCTCCTAGAGACAAGAAGGAGATCTCTCAGGATGTGCTTCAGATACGTGACCTTAGGCACTCTTGAGGGCCTGTGGGATTTATCAAGAAAAGAGAGATGGTTCTATCCTTTCACTGTGTGATTTGGAAACTACACACAGCATGGCATTGCCAAGTGAACTGCACAAAGCCCATTTTTAGTAGCAAAATACACGAAGAGCTCCAAGGTCTTCTGCCACAATAGCCGCCAATAGAGATGCAGGAATTTCAGGGATGAACTGAGCTGCAGAAGGACATGCAGCAGGGAGAGGATCCTGGCTGCCCTTTCAGCTAAGAAAGAAGTGGTTTCATTCAGAAAGGCAGTTTCTGCTTTTCATTGAAAGTGGGAAGTGTGTGACAGGATCCAGCGAGGTGATGGAGGGAAGTAACCTGGAGGGAAGTAACCTTTACACGCAGTGGGAAACGGAAGTCATTGAACAAATGCCTCCCCATCCCTACCCTCTCCTAAACCCATCTTCTGCCCCAGGAAAGACAATCTATCAGATACTGCTCATGCTCTTGTTTCTCTCGAAGAAAAGTGGGAAGCTCTAAGCATCAGACACACAGATCCTGCTTCCTCCTGCGGGCCAGAGGCGCTCTCAGTCCCTTTCCTGGGGGGAAGAAAGTGCTCCCCGGGGGTTTGGCCTTCAGGGCGGCTATGGCTATCGCTCTTGTCCGGGAGTCATGTGCCTTAATCCCCCAAAGTGGGCTGCCCTGCGGTTGAACATTCCCTGCATTCCTGCCGCCCGCTGACACGCAGCCCTTTCAAAGCCGGCTCCAAGGCTGTGGGAAACCTTTGCAGCAGCTCGGGGGCGGCCGCAGCTCCCGCCCGTGCCCCTTGTGCCGGGCCGGCCTTTCTGCCGGG
>WBMY01015310.1:0-62546 GCA_013397315.1 Donacobius atricapilla
TTTTCTTTTTCTTTTTCTTTGAATTATTTTAGGCACGTTCCATCCATGGTTAGAAATCAGGCATGACAATGGTCTAATGCAAAAGTTTTGTCCATGGAGAAATCAGACATGACTACGGTCTACCTCTGAATGTGATCTTAATGTTTTATACCACTGAAGAATCATTAACATCTGTTAATAACTCACCCAGCTGCTTTGTTAGATTGTTTTAAAAAATCTTATGTACACCATAGATGTCTCCAACTCGTAGTCTAACCTTTCCCAGCTGCTTAATCCTTTTTTAAAATCTTACTTCACAATACACACATTTTTTAACTATCCCATTTCTTTGTCTCCAGACAAAGTAACTGAGCTAACATATGTACATTTTCACTCCCCAATTCCCATCTTAAATACTTATTTTCAGCATGTATTTTTCTTGTAAATAGAATCCCATGTACTTTCTCACCTCCTAGTCCTTCATTTTCTCCTTTCCGTTCTTGGTCTCATTCCACTCTATCCCTCATGATTTCTTTTGACTGATTATATTTTAAATACAATATTAATAGAGAGAAAAAGATTATTTAAAGAGCTTCTTTGATTATCTCACACTAATTTAGGCTTGGGAAAAAGAAAATGGGGCCATGACATGAATCTACTATGTCTAAAGGGAATAAAGAAAGGGAAAGGGGAATATATATAGCAAAGGGTGTGTAGGTAGTTGTTAGGGATAAAACTATGTAATGGAAATACTGGAACATTAGAAAATACCTACTGGCTGTGAGAAGTAGTAGGCTATGCAGGAACATTCCAAGGGAATTAGAGGGGACTTGCCACCAAGCACATTTTAAAATAGACTGGACAAAAGGTATGGTTTGGGACCAAGCAACAGCCAGAGGCAAGGACAGAAGACAGGGTGAGAGTGGGGGAAAGTGAGAGGCAGAGGAAGCTGAACTCAGCACTGGGATGGAGATTTCTGAGTGCTAGTACAGCAGTTGCAGAATATGACAGACACAGGCTGTAACACCTCATTTGGGAATGGGCTGTGATTTTGAGCACTGTCCTACTCTTAAGTGAATCGCCCATTATGGGGATCAAACCTGTGACCTTGGTGTCATTGGCACCACACTCTAATGGGAATATGCACCAAACCAAAAATCTCAAACAAAATTAAATACTGCATCTTGAAGAGAACTAAGGCCACTCCAGATCATCTTTGGTCCACTAGCTTTCTAGTAACCCAAAATATCCCTTCTGTATCTATCTGACAAGAAATTATACAAGAAAACCATCACATATTCCTTCTTGCCCTGGTATTCTTTTTCTTTTGCTCTCTCTGGGAGACTGTCCACTTGTATCCTTGTCTGAAAAGCTTATCCAATCTACTACTCACTCAGCTCCCCTATGATGATCTTGCCACTGGCTCCCTGCACACAGAACCATTTCACTTCCTCTGGTGCACTCCTGAAGTACATAAGTAATCATTTAGGTATCTGGAGTTGTTTTTCATTTCATATTATTCCCCTAAAAACCTCACAAAAAAGGAAAGCATTCCTTAATAGGTAAATGCAGATTATTGTTCTGTCTTGAGCTGAAGGTGGACATGGTTTATTTTGTGAGTGTTGGAAATTCTAGGTTGTTACAGCTCACAAATGACTCAAGAAACTGAGGGAAGTTTTGGTAAACCCAGTGAAATGGCACAGATAACATGTAACCCAAAGCATGCTATCATCATGCTATGCTGTCAAATGGAAATTACGATTTTAGGGTGTTTCAGTCTAAACGAGCACCTAAGAAACTCAGGAGTAGATGGCAGAATGTGTAATCTAAATTAAAGCTTGAGAGATCTGTAGCAGTCTGATTTGATGATGCAGAAATGCAGTTTCTATCAAAGAAGGGATAGAATTATTTTAAAATCAAGAAAAGAATATATGTTACAGATCTTCCAAAAATCTACACTTATTTGAAATAGGGGTATCATCAAGCAGTTCTGGTGTTTGATCACAAATACCACAGTATCACATGAGAAGTTGATGAAGCCACAATTACACAGCTCCTTTTATTCCAAAGGATCTTGACACTCTATAAAATATATGTGTGGTATGCCTATGAATAACAAAAAAAAAAAGGACATAGGAACAGAACTCACTTTGACCAGCACTGCAAATCAGAGCATCTCTCTAACAGTGTACATCAATGCTGTTCTCTAATTCAGGGAAGGATTTAAATTGCAATAGTATATCTAGTAGGAATTATTAGCCCATGTGCCGTTATTAATTCCTAGCAGATTGTACATAGAAGGAAAAAGAAGGGCAAATTACAGAGCACTGGATCATGTCCACATCCAAATTACTATGAACTGTAAAGTCCTCATTATAAAAAATTTGGATCTGTACGTAAACATCCAAAGTATTTCAATGCTGAAATTCAAATGCCAAAACTAGAGTATAAGCTGCACAAAAGCACTGTGAAAATTGTGCCAAAGGCCACTGATAATTGAAGGAAATCTAATCCCAGAGAAAAGTCTTGACATTTGGATGAAACAAGGACATTAAGTTGAGTTGGTCAGGGATTATTTTTACTCAGTTCTTTTTCTTCAAAATGAAAAAAAAAACATTTCTCAAGAAACTATCAGTTTCAATATATTTTTATACACTTCTTCTAGATGACAATGGATGTTGTTCTCTACATTTTCAAACAAAACCTTCTGTTTTTCTAGTTCAAAATTACTTAAAAGTCATTGAAAAGAAAGAAAGGAAAAAAGGAAGTGAAAACTTCCAAAATCCAAAATTAATTACACAAAGTTTCATTGGCCATAACTCATTGTTTTTCTAAGTCTTCTGAGAGTTCAACTGTTCATTCCAGTACAGAATATTTTGGTATCTGATAATTTTCCCAGGACAGGAAGACTATTTTCTGCTTAAAACTGTTATGAATCTAACTAGAGCAGTTTGCATCAAGTACCATGAACTTAGCATGGCCTGATGCAAACCAAGCGAACTATGGTCACTTGGAAATGGTAACATTGTCTAAGGACAATGAACTCTTCCTTAACCAGTGTTTTTCAGAAACAAGCTCTGCCTCTGCCCATTCAAGCAAAAAAGACCAAAAATCAAAGAGGAATTAACGATATAAAGGAAGTAGCTCTTGCAAAATAACAGATGGAATGAGATCGGAAACACATGTAGTAAGCTGAACTTTTTTAATAAGACCAAAATGACAGAATTGGAACAAAGGAACAGAATGGATAAACATGCACACAAATCAGCAGAACAGTTGCTAACTAGAAATGGGTCTGTAATGCAGATTCCAAACCTCGATTTAGAGCCCAAATTAATTTTTAGATTTGAGGCTTCAGATTCATGATGTTGGTTTAGAATTTTTCAGAAAGAGTAGCAAAATTTAAAATCTCCATCTTGACTACACAAAAATTTCATCCACAGTTTCTAAACTCCATTATTTGCCTCGTATTTTAAATGCTGATGTTTGGGATCACACATGAGACCAAAAGTTAGTCCATATGAAGATTCTGATCTAAATCTGAACTATGTAGAGCAATATGGACTGCAGCCTCCCTGCCAAAGGTGAGAAACAGCTTTAAGTAAAAAACCAGTGACATTGCATAGGTTGATCATGAAAACAAGCTATACTTAATAACTTATGCTCTTGATAAATTGAAGTAAAATCTTTCAAAAGAATGTCTCCTGGGTGTCCTTTATGCATTGATTTTGAAATTGCACACACTTTCCGATGTGAGACTGTGTTGTGAAGGCACAACTATATGAAAAAATAGAAAAGACTGTTTAAATGTAGAGAAAAAATCAAACAGAACTGTCATTATTTGGATTAACTAGAGAAGTATTAAAAATCTGCCCACTCAGTATATGTTTAAATTGTGAGGACAAAGGTTACACTGATGATTCTACTGATAAAATAATAAAGTAGACTTTCTCCAAGTCTTTTAACATTCACCTCCCTTTGAATACTGTCCAGAAGTAAAAAAACCTCTAAATACTCCATTGGTATGAACTCTTCTATCTCCACTGAAGTCAACAAAGGTCTGGAGGACAATTTGGTATTAATGTGATATGAGAGCAGCCATCTTTCTTTCAAACATTTGTCTTAAAATGTATGGTGATGTCAACTTACACCAAAAATGGAAACAGAGAAGTAAACGATTCATCCAATTCCCATAACATTTTTCCTGTTCACAGGAATTTCAGACACATTTTGTTTTCAGATATTATGCATTTGAAAGTTTTTGATGATGTGTTGTTATTTTTTTAATATATTACTTAAACCCTTAGTCATATATTTCTTCATTTGTGTTTTCTATTAAATTCTATCATGTAGACAACTGTTTTAAAAAAAAATTACTCAGTAGGTTTCTATTTCCTAACTACATAATACCAAGTCACATCCAAAACAACTATTTCTACACCAATATATTTTTCACAGTATGTATGAATACTTGCAAAGGCAATTTTGAAATAGTTTTCAAGAACACTGGAATCACTGAATTTCAGCTGTATAAATACTGGTGCTAATCAAAGAAAAAGAGAAAGCACGTTTGAAGGGAATCAACTTATAAACCTTGGGAAATATTAGCTAAAATTTTATTTCTACTTGTAGTTCTAATTTTCCAATATGACCATTGGTTGCATGAAATGTTTATTATGAAAATCTGACTCCATTTTATAGTATTTCTACAAAGGCCAGGGACTGGTGGAGAAGGTTGACACCTCTCCCTGTCCCATTGGTCAAGACAACTGTCCATCAGCTGTCCATATCTCTAAGAACAAGAATGTAAACTTTCCTTGATTTAATGAAAACATTGCTTCTGTTTATAACACCCGTGCGTGAGAAACAACCTAAACCATGAAAAGTGAAACAGAAGAGAAGGCTGAAAAATCAGGGTGACAGTTGCATGCTTTTCTTGAGGTGTTAAGATGCAATAGCTATGAAAATTCTGTTAGTGCATTTAGATCGAAGTCATGGAGCTCCTGAAAATGTCATTTTTACGCCAGCAATGCAGTATTAGGGAAGTGAAAAAAATAAACTTTTTTTTTTTTTCCCAGAGAATTCAGATTACCTAAGAACATAACATGGAACTGTCAGACAGACCACAATAATGTCATCCAGTTACCAGTTAGTGTTGCTTGACCAATTCCTCAAATACCTTTAGCTTTCCCTTGACTTTATACAGCTCCCTGTAATTCTTTCTCTCACCAATAACATACCTCTGAGCTTCTGCATAAATACTAATTATCCAATAATAAAATGTGATTAAGTTCTGAATTTTGTATATTTGATTGAGCCAAAACATATGACACTAGGACACATAGGATAAACTCTGCCTGGGAAAGCACTTTACTATTTTTAATTTTAAAGTAATATATATAGCAATATCTTGTTCTATGTATCACGACCTAGTATGTAATTTTGTCATCCTCTGAAAGTGTCATGGATGAAAATGACATTACAGCCTGCATTATTCTTAAGACACAAAAAAGAGACAAAGTAAGCAAACCCAATTCTTTATCCAGGCTAAGACAGTTTTCTCCTCCCTCACTTTCTAGCAAAGAAAGATCATCTTGGGTTCTTAAAAATAGACCTACTATGTCTTGACTGTATCTGTACCAAAAAGCTCTCGCTACTGCAGTCACTTCTCTTACATGGCTACACACAAAAACCTACCAGACTCTATTTAGGAGGACAACAACAGAGGCTCAGTACTTTATTTAATGGCTAAGTTAATCATAAGGGTAATTGATATATAAAATAGCTATTACAGACTATTCTACAAAAAATTAAAAATCCAGTACATCTTTTTTTAATAATATCTCATCAGAAACTCTTCCAAAATATCTTGCAAATGAGAAAAGATCTTAATTTCAAAGAATAAGTGGGTTTCATAAAGCTAAAACAATGGATCATAGTTATCTTCATCTATCTAGCTAAGAGGAATGTCTTAGAGTAGTGATGTTTGGTGTTCTAGCAGAGAAAAAAAATAAAATTATTTTCAGATGTACACTTAGGAAAAAACACTTCATTAAGCATTTGGATTCTCTGTGCTTTATAAGCATGTACTTATATACTGTTCCTCCCTTGATGTGAGCAGATAAACAAATCTAGCATTGTTACTGTAGAATAATAGAAAATTGCTAAACACAGAAAAGATATTGCAAAATGCCATAAAGGAGCCAAGCCATTTTCCAGGGTTTCAAAATAATCTTTGACAGAAACTTTATTTTATCCAATTTTTTATTAAAAACATACACATACACAAAATATCAATGAAGCACTAAGCCACCAATCCACTAGATGTGAGCCTCTGACATCTTTCCTAAACTCCTTCAGAACAGTAACTTAGATTAATGAGATTACAATAATTTGAAATGGCCACAGGACTCTTTGCACCAAACACACTTCTAGAAAAAAAGGTAGGAAACTTGAAACACCATAAAAATTAAGCAACAAATGGTGCTTTCATACATCCTTTCACCTAACCAAAAGGAAGAAAACCCTAAACCAATCACCAAAACTGTAATAACTGGAAGTGATTAGGAAACAGTGGGTTACCAATACCATGTTGGGAAAGATTAAGTACACAACAGTACTTAGAGGCACTGCAAGAAAGGAATAAAATCGATGAAAAACTATTAGAAAACATTCTATGTCCAAAGTTCAGGATTAAAACCAATGTTTCATTTGAACTTTCAAGGCCATCAAAGAATTAATCTGCCATAGTAATTTGGGAACATTGCAAAATGAAAGGAAGAAGCATGATGTTAGGAACATAGAACACAATGATGGATGAGATCAAAGGACATTCTATTCTTGGTTTTGTCATTTGCTTTCAGAATGCAAGTATTTTCAACTACTACCATCTGCTGAGATCTGCAGAAAAGTTTCTGCAAAATCTGTGTAATATCTCTGAATACATCTGCATCAACAAACTAGAAAAGCTATCCCTTGGGTGCTGCTCACTTCTGCAAATAGTTGCAGCAGAATCATTGGAAGAGTTAACTCAATGGAAGTTTTTTCAAATGAAGAAATTTGTTTAATGGATTTTTTTATTTGACTCAGCCCCTCGGTGTTACTTTGATCCATAACCTGATTTCTTCTGCACATCTACTGTTATTTCCTTTTTTCCTACTTCTCTATTTCTTCTAAAAATTCTACTGTTTATGGAATCACATTTCACATTTACATGTTTCCTAATTTTAACTACTTTTTATTGTGTTTTGAAGGACTGTTACAGCTCCACAAACATCCCCATAAACTCTTTAATGCTTTACATTTCTGGATCTCAGATCTGAAAAGCCTTTTCATTACAAAAAGTCTGTAAAATTCAGTAAAATCTCAAAGAGACATAGGGAAACCGGTCCTCCTGTTCTCAGAGTCCACTGTGTGGTTCCTATCAGAAAACTGAAAGTATGCCTGTTGACTGCCAGTACAGAAGTGCAATTCATGCATTTTCTGACATGTGTCTTACACTAAATTACAAATTATTTACATTCTCAGTACAAAAGAACATGACTTCTAGTTCGGTACAAAAAGAAAAATGGGGAGAAGTAAAACCAAAGCTTGAAAGCTATAGGTGAGTTATAGCACAAACTGCCAAAATGAAGTCACTAAAGCACATTCTCTGGGGACCACTTGATAGAAGAGCAAGACCTATTTTTCTTTTAAATTTGGTCTTGTTGCTTCTAAGCCTTCAATTGCAATCTTATGAAAGCCTTGTTTTAATAGCACTGTTTCAGTGGTACTTGGAGGCGCAGAGAGGACCCTCAGAACTACCAGGTGCATTGTCTCCATATGAATCAACACATCCACATTATGAAGGGATATGGAAGGATTGCTTTGGCAAACTCCAAGACGCTAGGAGGACCTACAGTACTCCAGCAGCAGGTAATGCAGCTGGACCTGAGTAACTGTCTCCTGGTGTTGGGCAATGTGCACAGACAGATGACTTCCTTCTGCAAAATGCAACCTGAAAAAAACTGCATCTCAAGGTCTTTGGCAAATCACAGAATGTGATTTAAACAGAAGCAAAAAATGAATCCATAAAATGCTCATATGTTGACTATCTGAAAATAGAATATGAAGTCATGACTGACTTCAAGCATATCCCAGAGACCACAGCTGTCCTCATCATTTGTTTGGGGCTGATTAATCTTCCAGTGAAACTTCTCTACCTACATGTCTGCAAGCTAGATAGAGCTCCAGGAACAGTATATGGTAATTATTAACACTGCATAACACACATGGCATGAATAGTTTTTTCCTTCTACTAGTAAGGACCTTCTCCATTCTGGTTTGCTTGTCATGTACAGTAACGTTTACTTCTGAATTTATATAAAAACTAAAAAGCATAGAAAATAAAAGAATACTCCAGAAACTAGAAACACAACTATTCCTTTTTTCATTTCAGTAACCAACACTAAGAAAAAACCAAACTAACTTGAGCAAATTTTGAGGTCATTTATATGACAAATATATAACAAATATTCAGACAAAAAAATAAAGACAGATAAAAAGATTTTTAAAATATAAAATCATGAAGTTATTTAGCTGACAAAGAGAATATGGAAATCTCCCCTTATTATTTCTATTAAAAATCTGAAAATTATTTTGGAGGCAATATAGTATTTCCTGATTATATATAAAAGCATGATGGCAGCACTTAGTGTATAACATCTACTACGTGAATTTAACTTTAGCCATCTTCACGTCATAGCATTGTGTTACAAGAGTAAAAATACATGTCAAAAGCAGATTTAACACCTCTAGGTGACCTCTAATCAGAAATGTGCCATGCTTCTCAAATTGCATCTGTCAAATGCTGTAAATACAGGTAAGTAAACATAAATGTCATTAGAGGCACAAGTTATCTTCCTGGGAGAAGTTCTAGGATTTTATTTTTTAACAGTTTGTAATTTGGATATCTTCCAGTGTCAACAAAACCTGTTCAAGCATGATCTTACCTTGTTTTCACTACATCAAGGGGATGCATCAGGCAAATTTCTACAAGACCTATAAAAGAATAACAAAAAAAGGCCTAATAAACATTTGTACAGATAGTACTTTAATTTTCATTGACACCAAAAGTTTTTGAAATTTGAAAAGGAAAGTAAAAACCTACACTTATCATTGATGATACAGTACTTGTACCCCTCATAGATTAAACACGCACTTTCGTAGTGTGTATAAACAATTTTAAAAGTTGTTCATTGGTTTTTAAAAAGTAAACAATGTGAGTTGTTCATTAGAGTGCGGTAAGTGAGGACTTTAGCTATGCAATCAATTTAATAGTTTTTGCTCAGTTTTCTCACTTAAAAACAGTGGGAACATTTGACTGACATGATAAATACATTAAATCTTGTTGAGAGTAGCAAAGGAATGGAGTTCAGGTTGGCACTTGCTCCTTTGTCATACATAACCCAGGGAGAACTTTCTAGTTGAAATTCTAGGTTTGTCTTCTCTACAATTTATTCGGCATATCAGCCTCATTCCAAAGAGCAAACAAACAGTTAAAAAATGTATTTATCAGGACCACTGTAAAAGTGTATTTTAGAGATCTGTTAATCTGCAGACACAATAAAAACTGCAACACAAATCTTACAGGACTTTGAAATGCCAAGAAGACACATACATATATGTCCTAGATAATAATTACAATGTCTTTAAAATTTCTGTGCCCTGGTTATTAGGACCCTTAAATGTCCACTCATGCTTTTTACCCATGCTACATCATGAAGAAACCGGTTGTGAAGAGTATACTTAATACAGTGTTTGAATGCATTTATTTATTTATGATTATTGTAAAAATAATTACAAAGCTTTTGTAATAAAGCATGTGTCTTTTGGTGATTCAGAGCTAAGTTTCCAAAAATCTTGATTCAGGAAATCATTCTTCTTCAAGTTAAAATATCTGCAAATTCCTTTCTCTATGTATAACATACAGTCTCACTGAAACTAAGCACATGCTTATGTTTCACTAGATGCTCTATTTCAGATGTCACTAAGTTCCACATCCTGTCCTCTTCCCTTGATGGCACACACCACATCTGAGCTTAGGTGTTACTAAAGTTAACAGTTTCTAATACAGTTTGTTAGGTGCTAGACTACTCAACTACTTTTTCTAAAAGTATTGAAATTAACACAAAGAGAAAAATTACATTTTGAAATATTGCACACAAAAACTATTGAACTAATGGAATTTGCATTTTGGCCCGATTCTTTGATAGACTTGATGGAGAAAAGCTCTCGGTGAGCTTCATGCAGTAACCAGGCTCTGCCTGAGTGGCACACATTGCAGTATGTAATCAGTGTCAGAAATGTGAGCTTCTTTTCATTATTGAATATAATGTAAGGAAGGCTTAAAGTTTCAGATTTTGATTATTTTAGAACTAATAAGTTTAGTGTTCCAGGTGGAACAGGAAAATTGGGGATGGGGCCTAAAGTTTAGAGAAGCCGGGAGCATTAAATTTCAAAACATTACCTAGCTTCTATTTCAACTTTATGCAAACCTTCTAACACAGATACTTCCTAAGTAAGCCTTTTAAACGGAAACAAAGCATTAGCAGAGGGAGGATTCTCATTGTAGTCAAAGGAGATGTAGCCAATAAATGCAACAGACTTTTTAGCTCAGCCTATATTAAATACCTATATTTAAAAATAATAATTTATTTTCTGCTTCATACACTTTACGTATTAAAAACATATATTATTTATAACTGTTACATATTTATCCAAAGGAATAAGAAGTTATTTATACAACAAGAAAGAACAGCAGAATTTTTGCATAAGAACACAAGCAACTTTTGGACAGAGTAACTGAAGGAAAGTGTAAATTATAATGCTAAAATTCTTTATTAAATGTATTTAACAGGAATTTACATTAAAATTTGTGAAGATGTTAAAATGTTTAAATGGAGTTCCTAACATAAAATACTTCCTGTGAGTTCTAATTTAACAGAAACAATTTTCATTATTTTCTATCATTAAACTCTAATGCATAAAGATTGAAAAACATAAAATTTGCTAGACAGTCCCTGATCCCTACTTTCCTGCCACTGAGTTTGAAGGACAGTATCACGTTACTATTTATGATCATTGTTTTGTTGCATTTTCTTTTTGCTCCATACAACACTGGGGTTTTTTTTCTATTTTGGGTAGAAGTAAGACAACATAGGTAATATCAGCCGAAGGATATTATTATTAGTAGTAATGAGATTCATTAAAAAAAAGCTATTTTTCAATGAAAGCAAAAGCTGTCATCGTTATTTCTGTGCAGGTATATTTATTGCTCTAATTATTGTCCAGGAATTGCTTCTATTTTACTAAAATAAGATCATATCGCATTTCACATAAGGGAACTGTCCCAAAATCTATAAACTGCTCCAACAGCTGCCAACAGGTGCTTTGTGAGTGGAGCTGCAACCAAGTATTTCAGTGCTGGCAGGGGGCATAGCCTATGAGTTTTTCCCTTTCCAACCACCCTCCTTTTCTAAGCTCTCTTTTTTCCAACCTTCTCCCCCTCTCTTGATCTTCAATTGCATCTTAGTTTGGCAGATAGAGCCTACAGTAGGGGGCCAAGTATGGGGCCAAGGGTTGTTCACCCTATTCTGTTTTTGCAGCATTAATGACCATTTTGGGAGAAAACTGTAGAGTGCCAGAATTTGGCTCTCTTTTCTTGGTCCTTGTAGGATAATTTTTAATTCAGGCATTTTTCCAGCAACTGAATCAGATGAATTCCAAGGTCCTTGGCAAGAGCTCTGTTTTGATAACTTCAGGATTCTATTGGTTATCTGCCTTTCTCAGTCTTTCCTTTGTCTCATCATATAAATACACATCACGTTTTAAACAATGTATAGTTACTTGATTTCACCAGACTGAATTCTTCAAAAGATGCAGGGATTATGACACAGCTCTCTGAAGAGCAACAAAGGACTGCACACTGTGCAAGACACTAATGGAACAGCTACAAACAGCTACATTTTTCCATCTACTATACTAGTCATGCAAATCATTACAACATCCTACTTGATAGCCTGCCCAGAAAGTGTGGTGGCCCTACTAAATCACAAGCACTCTGAGATGTGCTCAATAAAATAAAATATATTGCCTTTTCTTTAACTAGTGTTCATCAACTTTGTGACAAATTCAATTAGCACTATGATAATCTAATTTACTAAACAGCTCTATCAGGATGCAATATATCCTAACTTGTCACTCTGCAAAGACTACTGTTTACAAACTTTATTTCCATGATAAAGTAGTTAAAATAATTACAGATACATTGTCCGAAAAAATACTCTAATCGTCCCATTGGGTCTCCTCGGTGATGTCACATGCAAACTAAACCAGAGTGATTTATGATGGCCTAATTATGTTTAAAACAACCCAGATCGAACTAGTTGAACAAAAGCCCAAAGGAAATAGAGAAAAGAACAATTACTGGGTCAGTCCAACATTTGTTGTCTTCTGGGTGGGAAAACATTCCCTGTGAAAACCAAATACTAACCATAAAACAAGACATAATCAAAATCCGTGTATTGAAGAAATAACCAGCTGCCTTCATTGACATGCTCTGAGCATACACAAGTGGAATATCGACAAAGAAGGGAGTCCACAATTCTATTATGTAAAACATTCTGCTCAGTAACTGAGCCCATGGAGGGAATAAAATGACAGAAAATGCTGCTCCCCCAAACTGACCCTCCTCAGTAAAGCATTTTCACTTTCCCAACTAAAATCTTCTGTCTTTAAATTGTTTCCCATTATGGATTTCATTACATTTCCCTCTACAAGATTCACACTTAAAATTTCAAACTGGCAATCTTCATACACATCTCTTCAATGCAAAGATTTTGGTGATTGGTGGCTATTTTGAGTTCCTTTGTTCTTTGTTGATCTATTCCATCATTCACACAAATCTTGTATCAATAATCATACATGACTTGAGAATACTATGACACTGTTTAAAATGTGCTGTAATTGTAACAATCCATCTGAAAAAAGGTAAAAGCTTGAGATGTCAGCGGCACAGGATTATAGCTCTCCTTATATCTGCAAGGGTTTCCATACTTCATCTATTCACTGCACAGGGAGAAAAAGAATGAAATCTAGTGAACAGTTCTTGCAAAAACAAAAAACAAAAAACAACCCCCCCCCCAAAAAAAACCCAAACCAACCAACAAACAAACAAACAAAAAAACCCCCCACAAAAACCACAGATAAAACCAGAACCATTTGGGCTTTGGAATTCTTTAGGAAAGGACTTATTTTTTTATCTTCAGCATTTCATTGAGCCTCAAGGCTATGAACTGAAAAGTGTGAAGTGCCTGTGATAGACACTGATTTGTTTCAAAGAAACAGCATCTGTGTTGGCATATTATGCAGAGGTGAGCCGCTCATTCCTATGTGTTTTCTGCATAATACATGACACAGATTCAACACAGATTCAAGAGGTGTAGAGCATGATCCAGGTGTTAGTTCAGACAACCCCCTACAGTGTAGAAGCCATCCTCTCCTCCCCTTGTGTTACTCATTTCCCTGGAATAACACAGTCACTGGAGAAACACAACAGACAGGAGACTGGTCATAGAAAATGTGGCAATAAACACATCAGGCGCTGTATATTGTATAGCTGGAACAGTTGATATTTATTTTGGCTTTTACATAGATATAGTTACAATGTATGAAGTGATCATAAATATTTTATGTGTACTATGCCTTTCCTTCTGAGAATATAAGTCTGACAGAAAGAATCTCGTGTTGATCTTTGTATCCCAATAAAAACAATGACAAATTCCTCTTAAATATGCTTTTGTGTTGGCTAAAACACTTCATTTGACAAGATGAAGCACGGTCTCTCTTCCTGATTGGAACAGCATGATTTCATAAACAATCAATGCCTGGAAAAAAGCATTCTGCTGTCAATTCTGCACAGGTTAATTAATTTCTATCAGCTCGGTATCTGACTTCATCCACACAGACACAAGAAGGTTTCAGCTGTTCTGTAAGGGGACACCTCTCTCAGAAAAGTCCACAAAATGTTAGGTTCACTGGGCAGCCAAGGCTCACTCCTTTCTTAGGGAAGCAGTCATGTACTGTGCCCTTCTCAACTGTAGTACATGTCAACTAGGCTCCAAGGAAAACTACAAGAGCATCCACAGACTGTGCTGAGAAAGATCTACCTGTTAGCCTTCACTACAGAAAGTGACACCTATTTTAACTCTTGCCCAAGATTCTATTTATTGATGTGTTATGGGATTAACTAATGGTACCCTGGAGCTCCTCAAAGGCATTCATTAATGTTTTAGGTAACGAGCCAAATCAATGCTTTCCTTAGAAAATGTAGAGAAATAAAAAGTTACTCCAAAAAGTATTCCATAATGGCAGTGCTGTATTAATGAGTCATTCTTCCTCAGAGACCTAGTCTACACAGAGAAAATACACTAGAAAACATGTTAATAAAACAAGTTGTTGAACATGATTTTCCCCTTGGTGTAGACAAAGATGTCTGTGTTTAAAAATGTGTTGGCTGATCACAGGAGGATGCCAGGAGCTGTTGGTTTACTGTCACATTTTAGAAGAAGCCTTTTGCATGTCTACAGGAGGAGGTAGGTCATGCTCAACTTCTTGTTAGGTAACAGTGTTCCTTAACAGATGCAACCTGTCAGTGTAGCATTGCAATCTAATTGAATTTCTATCCCCACAAGTGGGGCTGGGAACACTGATTACCTGGCTTTCAAAAAAAAATGAAAACCAAACCACTCTGGACTTCTGCAGCAGATGGAAATTTTTGTTGTTAGGTCTGTACTATTCATGCTGAAATGGTCAGTGTTTTTGAAGCTCTCTCCATGGAAGCAATGCTACTTGTGTTGAAATAATAATGGCTCCTCGGTTAAACAATATAGCAAACAAACATTTTAATCTTCAAGGTTTCAAGTAAAGACTCCTCAAAGGCAGGAGAATCACATCCTAGATGTGTGGAAGACAGGAGCTGGAAATGAGTGTTTTAGGCAGCATTTTGTCTAGACCAGGTGTTGCTCAGCCATAACCCCCTTCATGCTGATGCTCAATGCTCACATCAGAAAGTTCAAACTGCTCATCTTTGATGCTTACAATTCTTACCTAATATCTGATGCATTTCACTGCTGTCTGCCCAGCTAAAGGGAACATTATTATTACATGGGAAATTGTGCAGGTCTATTGCAAATATAAAACAAATGTAATTGTAGTCTATTAATATTTTTCCTGAGCTTGAAAATTGGATTACAGCAATTAAGTGAATAAAGACAGAGAATGATTTGCATATTCCTAAATAGTCATGCTCTGAATAAAAGATACTCAAACCTAAATTGTGATCTATACCTGGGCACATGTGCACAAAGCTTTATACTTTTGGAAGGGCAAATTCCACCTTGAGACAATACATGCACATACAAGTACTGAGAGGTTATTATAGTCATGATAAAACAATATTTGAAATTCAACATTTGTCAATAAGGAACACTTTGAGAAAATATTTGTCTTTCCTCGGGGACTTTGCTGGAAAAATGAAAAAAATAAACTCCCTAGAGATGATTCTTATATTTTAGCTCCTTTTTTTCTGACTTGTTTTTATTGGATCTTTAGATTGGTGACAAATGGTCCTATCAAGCAATCATAATTCCCTTTCACAGTAGTCCTACCATAGTATAGACATTTTTTTCAGTCTAACACACAGCTAAGCTGACACATGTTGATTCAATGTGAGCGGGATAGTAGCAAATATGCTCATCAAAACCATGGGTTCTCAATCAACAATGTCTACCTAACCTACATTTAGGAGAATTCTATAATATTTTATTAATGCATTTCTTGCCTCTGGTGTAAAAAAAATCTAGCTTTAATGTTCAAAGCATGTATGCAAACTGCTCTAAATTTAGCACAAATTTATTCATTGTTTGCTTTCTACAACATTCAAGGCCCAGTCAAATCAGGAAATTATGCTCATGCTGACGGCAAAAACCACATCTTTATACCTACTGTTCCCTAGAATACAGTTCTGTGAATCTCTTCACGTGCTTCACTTAAACTGTTCAATGCCCATTTATGTTCTGTAAGTACTGTGTAAAAACAAAGGACATCTTCCAGTTTAATTTGATTTTTTATTTGCTGCATACTTCAAAACGAAAAAATTCAGTCCTTGTTTCACAGACCTACCAACTTGATTAACTTCATGCCTATGGCTTGACTGATACTTATATCTGCCATTAGAGAAATCTATGACAATTTGAAGGATGCGGTTCATTTTAAATTATGCATAGTTAAATATATTTACAGGAAGACTGGAAGGAAGTGTCAAATCAGCCAGCAAAAACCAGTGGCTCGCAACAAAGAATCTTCTACTAGAGCTACACATCTTTGGAAGAAAGGTTCTTCCAGACTCCAATGGCATATACTGCTTTCACAGGGATGAAGTTCCAACTGCACTACTCACACAGTCTTTCTGAGGCAAAATGCTATGTAGAAATGTTCTTTGTATGGTAAGACACATAAAATTTGCATTTATGACATAGTCAAAAACACTGTTTTAGAATTTTAGACTTTTCACACATTTACCTGATTTTAAATACCAAAGCTGTTCCAGTGAGGCTAAATATCATGGAGGGTTTGATCATACAGTCAAACAAGGTGACATTTAGGTACTGACACAAAATATAATGGAGCAAAACACAGCACATAATATTAAAAAAGCAAGTATTTTTTTTCAAGTTCTTAAATTTTATTAAGGCAATATAGCATGGATTACCAGAATTTACCACTTAGAATGTAACAGGAATTAGATTCATTTTAACTATTATTTAAATTCCTATTTTAAAATAGTAATAAAACATAAAAATATCAAACAATTTTCAAAAAATACACTGAGTTGGATTTACAAATACTTCTGTGCAGTCGCTTTTTCCAAAACGACTAGCAATAAAGAGTTTTTTATACAGCTCACCGATTCTTTAGTTGTTCCTTCTGATGCTATATTAGCGTTAAAACTTTGCGTTATAAAATAAACACTTGCAGTTTACAAACTTCAGTATCTGAGGATCTAGACACAAGTGAAAGGCTATATATTGTGCAAATTCTCCATAAATTTTTCAGCAAGTATTACAGGCTATTTTATCACTCAGATATGACATATTCTTTCCTTCATGTGTCTGAACTGGAAGTTTTTTAAACCATGACTGAAGGGACCACTGAGGTCAATGCTGGGTTACATGGTGTTTGTGTCACTACAGCTTCAGATATTTCAATGCATATTGAAGCAATATTCCCGCAACAAAAATGTGTAACTGATATTTTCGTTGCTGCCAGGAGTAAAATGCTTCTCAGTAAACTTGTTTTCATAAGAAGTTTGCCCATTCATATGTCCCAGAGCTGTTGTAATCTTCATTGCTAATGGTGATCTAAGAGCATGGACATTATTTTATTTCTTGACACATTTAAAGTTCTCTAATGAATAAAGCAAACAGCTTATGGCTGCTTGGACTGTCACTCGATTGCCCCGGAGGGTTTTAATGTCTTTAAAACAGGCCTCCTAGTTTGTATTTAACTACCTTGCCCACAGAAGTCTGAGGGGTAGAGCAGATCAAAGATGTGCTGGCAACATAAAAAGCAGCTGTCCTTCATTTACCTTTAATTAGCTACATCTGACCTGATTCTTTATGGCCTCTTTGTCACACATTCAACAGTCTATAAGCCTTTTGACCTGTCCTTAAGGACTCTACTATTATAAGAGTTTCAACAAAATACAAATTAAAAATATAAGATACAGATCTTTGAAAAAATACTTGGTCTCAGTATAGAAATACTACCTGAGGCATTAGTATTTTGGATTTATCTGCAAAATTTCTCAGAATTTGGGGTGTCAAAATGGAATCGACCCTGAGCTTAGATTAGCTATTTATGGTTCTCTGTGTACTACTCAACATTGCAGTGAATAAATTTCACACAAGGAATCCTACAGAGAATGGAAAGCCAAGCACGTGCCTCTTCGGCTAGGACACAAAGCTGCTGTTGCAGGAGCTGTGGCACTCACTGTAAAGGAACTCACATACCTGTCCCCCAACCCTTTTCCTTTTTACCTCTACTTTGCACAGAGTGCACACCAATATCCAGTAGAATTTTGAAAGTTCTGTTGCTGCTGCAGAATCAGTAAGCAGTTCATGTACATTACAGCCTTGTAGTCAGGGTGCACCGAAAGCTTGTATCATCAAACTAAGGCCCTTATGGAATAAAAAAAAAGCTGTTTAACACAGCAGCTGGGGTGTTTGCTAAATGATTAAAGTTATTGGTACTTGATCACACAGGTCATTAGATTAACACACTGAGGTAGACATCTTCAAATTACCTGGGTTTTGGGTTAGGTCCTTTCATAAAGGATAAGCTAACAAAAGAAAATACAAAAAGATATACAAAATAGAAGAGTTTCAAAAATTGACTCTGTTGTCTAAACTATCCCTTGCCATCTTTCTCTGTATGTAAAAGCACTTTATAATCTTCATATTTTTTTTTCAGAATTCCAACCTTTCAGGCTTCTCTAGGAAACTTCCAGTTAATCACATCTCCAAACAAGTTAGCATGCTGTCCAAGGAATTTGTGGTGAGGTACACAACCAACCAAATAACCTGCCTCAATGAATGTACATCAGCGAGCAAGTGTGGCTGGAAGCTTTATTCTTCAAGAAAAGATTCTACTATGAGCAGTATACAGAAGCACTTTCCCCAAGACTACGAAGCTTGAGGGATTACTGTTCCACCTCAACCTTACTATCACAAAGTTCTTTTCTAGTACACAGTGTACATGTACTGTACATAGTGCTGGACCCACTGTACAGCTGACAGACTTATTAATAATTTATTACAAAGGCATGCATCTTTCCTCTCTCATTTAAAGGAGCTCATTTAAACCAGGAGTCAAATCTATTTCCATATATAATTAAAGGAGAAACATGCATGAATAAATAAAATTAAAGAACTTGAAACCAATTAAACTTGCTTACTTTTGTCCCGTAATTCCTAAAGTTAAAAATAATTGAACAGTTATTAACAAGATCTGGATTTTTCCATTGTTTTTTACCACCAGTATAAAGACATATCAAAGTACACAGATGTATGAATAATGAAATGAGAGTACCAGTTTCTGTTCAGGTGAAGAAAGCAAACAGATACGCATAGTAATGCTGAATATGTAATATAAATAATGGTAATTTTCCATGTACTAGTCCGTGTTACACTGAAAATACATCACCCTCCACTGGGCCAGACCTGGAATTCTAAAAATATTACTACTTCAAAGTACTTACATAATGTATCATAAAAACCTCTCTTTTTGTCTGTTTCAGTAGTTGTAACATTACACATTGACAAAAGAACACACTACTTTCAAAAGTAAGGTTTGGGTTATCCTTAAGAAATTTGTACTTATTTGCAGGCAGTGCTCAGCAATTTCCTCACACTTTACGTAGGTGACTAGAAATTGAATATTTTTGCAGTAAAAAAAACCCCAAAACTCATCTTTGATTTGCTGCTGTCCAAAATTTCCACTGAAGTTGTAACTTTGTTTTTTCTATAATGGAGAAACGATCAAATTCCAAAAGATGTCTTAAGAAGAATATACTCGAACTTTATGTATCCAAGTAAAATTGTATTGCGATATGCGTAATTCTGCAAATTCACAAACTAGATGCATCTTTCTTTTTCTTCTCCAATGTCCCACTAATATTAATAACACTTACTATAGGATTAAAATACAAAATTCATCCCAAATACAAGATGGGGCCTAAAACAACTGCTTTATCTATTAAGATATTCAGGACTGAATCCCCTGCTTATTAAAATGGAAGCATTTTCTTAATATTTCAGAGAAGTTCTGTATGTATACTAGAAGGAACCAGATTCTTGGTGTCAAGTCAACTGAAACACAATGATCAATTATCAAGTATCTGTGGATAGAAAAAGAAAATATAAATTATTTTCTTGAGTGTGACCTGTATACACAATGATGTAAAATATTCTAAATATACTGCATGCATTTTTTGTTGAATTCTGTGTTGTGGCAACAGGTGATGACAGCACCACTATTATGTGTTATTTTAGCAGTCACTGGTCTTCCCAGTATTTTTCACCACTCCCATCTGCTGGCAGTATGTCATGGCAAAGATTCAAGAGAAATCCACTACGAAGCTGATTGTTAACTGGGAAATGTCAACATGCAAAGCCATGTTTAGAATTAACCTGCCTTTAACATTTTCAGGTGCCCACACCCTCTCTTCTTTCCAAACTTTAATTACATCAGCAACTTGACAGCATTAAAAAAACCAAACCAAAACAAAAATGCAAAGAAAAAGTAGAAGAGAAAAAGGTGTAGCTCTATTTAACACAAAGATGGAGCAATTATCCTCCAACAGAGGTACAGAGGCTATCAACACTTGCCAAGAGACAAATGTATTAAAAAAATAAATACCACCAGTTAAGAAGGAATAATTTTCCACTAAATGTATGAGGACTTATTACCACTGACTGTAACGTTTGAAATAACTTCTTCCTTTGGCAAAATACCCGATTTTTATTGGTCAGTAACTATGTATGTACCTGAATTCTCAACGATCTATTCTCACAGAAGATGCACTATCTCCACTTATTGTTTTAAAAAGACATCTTCTTTTTTTCAGAACCAAATGAACCCTCAAAACAAGCAAGGATGTTACAATCCCCTTGTTGATTTCTTTAACACACACTCTAATCACTGACAGTGGTCAGTTTCTAAAAAAAAGATAACTCAAAGTCTCAATGTAGCTACAGTACCTGTAGAGGGTTTTTGCCACCTGAATAAAATGCTTCTGCCATGGTGTAGTGGGCCACACTATTTTGATGCTTATAAAGCAACTCTATATCCCTTAAGTTATGTCCATACTTCCCCTGCAAAAATATGTTGTCAGAGGCAAGTAGTGTAATGCAATCAGCATCTGAAAAGCGTTCCTCAGATCCAAATTTCTGGCATCTAAACAGTGAATATCCTAAAATGTGCACTTCAAAGTCAATTCATTGCTCAAACCTCTCCTCTCCACACCATCAATCCATCCTCCTCTCAAAATAAACAAACAAACAAACAAAAATCAAAGTTCCTGTATACTGTCAAGTTCAAGTGTTGTCCTCTTCACAAACTGTGAAAGTTAGGAATAAACAGATCTGCAAGATCCACCCCTTGAGAATCAAAACCAGTTTGTGTGCTTGCAGAAGGCAAATGCTGATATATGCTTCTTCTATATTATGACATCAGAGAAGCAAAATTCCCTGCAAAGTTCTTAAGATACAGCATTTGCATTTTACATTATGATTAGAGGACTGTGACTAATAGACCCAACTAATTAATATTAAATAAATATTAAAGGAATTAATCCTTTTGCTGCCTTCTTATATCTATATTTGGAAATAATTTAACGCTATTGAAAAGAATGGCAAGATTAAGCAATTAGTCCCGAGGTTCCAAAACACCTAAATTACATACGTTTTTAGTTAAAACCAGACTTTGTCTCATCCTTTCATTTGGACTCCTTTTGTTTGTTAGGGTTTGGAGAATGCCTGGTGAACTGACAGCAGAGCAGACAGCTTTCATTGAAAAGATAGGGAATAGGGATTTTTGAGAAGAGAGAAAAATAAGTTTCTTTGCTTATTTTTCCTGAATTGCCAGAGAACATAACCTACTCTGCTTTAGAGCTAATTCTCTGACCAGTTTTGATGTGATATCAAAGAAAAAGAAGACGCACTATAGCTTTTGAGGTACTGTGCAGCTCATCTAACACTGTTGCATCACACCACTGGCAAGCAGCACAGCCCATGGATTCTACACGGCCTGCTGGGTGAGACTGAGGTCTGATTAGAGCATAGTTCCAAATTTAGGGGAGTTTTGCAATGTCAGGAAGCCACTGTTATCATCTCTATTTGATATTTGTCTCAGAGTTCCCTGCTTACACAATTCTTTTCAACTTCCGGCACTTAGCCACATATGGTGTTGGCAGTATGTAGACTTAGAAGTCCAAAGACTGGCCACCCTTTACAGGAAAAGGGGGAAAGAAGAGATAATTTCTGACAGCAAGATGTTGCAATAGGAGGAAGGCATGGGAAAATTCTAGGACTTGAAGAAAGAAGATGGAATTCAGCAATGTCAGATAGTGTTTGCATATGAAACCTCACAGAAGAAACCAGTGGTGCAGTTTTGGTCAAAAGCCACATGTAAAACTGCATGTAGTGAACTGAGGCAAACACCAACACAAGCTGAAACAAGACTCCCAGTGTCTACACTCAGCTATGTAGAAGCTGGAAGCTTTCTACTGATGAAGACAGTATCAGGGCAGCAGTTTCAGAAAATGCTTTAAACAGACACTTGTTCATTGACTGTCCTTAAGCACAAGCGTGAAACTGCAACACTGAAAATTCAGTCTGCAATACAGAGCATTCTTGCTGCAGCTATTGATGACAACTATTAGTGATATAAATTTTGTTCTGCTCTTTTGTGGTTTTAATTTCCAAATCCTTGTTTCTCTGTATGCAATATATAGTCAGCATTTTTCATCCTCCAATTCTGCTGTATCTGGCATGACAGATCCAGATAAAGAGAAACATAAAGTTACAAAACATGAAAATTCTGTAAGACTTGAAAAAGCATGAAATGACAGTTTCAAAACTTTGAAATCAGCAGGCACAGAGAACAGTCAGTTTTTAATATCTAATTGTTTTGATATTCCCTCTATTCCACACTCACAGCTTAATGCTGAAGATACTTTAAGTAAGTTACTTGATCTGGTGGAAGGCGTCCCTGCCCCATAGCAGAAGGGTTAGAACTAGATGATTTTTAAGGTTCCTTTCCAACCCAAGCCATCCCACAATTCTATATTTAATCTGTAGGTTAGATGTTCCTGTCTTGGATAGCCTATGAGTATAAAATTAGTTTGTTCATTCAGAGCTAATTCCAAGAATTCATTCTTGCAGGAACGAAAGAAGTCCTTTAGAAGACCACCTCCAGGAGCCCTGCACTCTGGAACTATTCCCCTAGGAAAGGCTGTGAGACAGCAGCCCTGCACCACTGAGCTGCAGGAGAGAATTGAAACTTGATACTTAAACTGGAGAGGGTATCATCTGTGTGGCTAATTACCACTGGTTTTATGGTATATGTATAAGCACATGAATAAACACTTTGTATATATTGCAAGGTCCTTAATTTATAAATGGTCTAGATTGCAACTTTTATTTGGTTTCCTACCATGAGACCCAATAAAGAAAACTTCAGTTTTCCTCCAAAATAATGACTCTACACCTGACTGCAATCATCGTAGGTCTGTACTGGAAAGCAACCCCATTCTGACTACAAATGTATGGGAAAAAGCAGTTTTTCTTTTTAAATGGAAAGCTGTTCTGAGGAAAGCAACACACCTTTCTGAGCTATCATACTCTGATTTAAACAACAGCATTAATCCACTTAATTTGGTACCAAAGCACTCCTGAGATAAACAAACAAGCATCTTCTCTCACTTTAAAAACAGTAGGAATTTTGAAGAAAAAGCTAGAAGTACAGCAAACAGCAACCTTTCTTTTAACTTAAATACTGTTTTTTTTTCAATGCTAAACATTATCAAATGCTATCACAACTATAATTTTTTTCCCTCTCTTGTAAAATAAACCTTTAGAACACTTTCTCATTAAATAGTCTTTGAATAGTGATTTACCATGGATATCATCATGTTTCAGAGTCAAAGTTAAGTTTTGCATCTCTGTAGAGCAATGTTGAATCTGTGCTATACAGCAGACGTGCATAGGACACAAACACTAATCAAAACAATATTCCTGCATGGATCATACAGTCATAGAATGGTTTGGGTCAGAAGGGATCTTAAAGGTAATTTAGTTTCAATCCCCTTGCCATGGGCAAGGGCACCACTCCCTAGATCAGTTTGCTCAAGACCATCCAGACTGGCTTTGAACATTTCCAGGAATGGGGTATCCACAACTGTCACCCTGATTTTTTCAGCCTTCTCTTCTGTTTCACACTTTCATGTTTTGGGGCCTTTCTCACACTCTGGTCTGTAAACACAGCCAATGTTATTGTACAGTTTTAAAGAAAGTTTTTCATTCCTGTTCTTAAAAATATGGACAGATGACGGACAGTTGTCTTGACCAATGGGATGGGGAGAGGCGTCAACCTTCTCCCCCAGTCCCTGGCCTTTGTAGAGATACTATATAATGGAGTCAGACTTTTAAATAAAGTAGTTTTAGTTCATGCCTTCTGATCAAGGTGTGAGTGTGTGTTTGTGTGTGTGTGACGACCTGCGTCACACAACCTCTCTGGGAAACCTTTTCCAGTGCCTCACCGCCCTCTGAGCAAAGAATTTCTTCCTAACATCTAACTGAACCTTGCCCTCTTTCACTTACAAGCTATTGCCCCTTGTCCTGTCACTATCTGTCCATATAAAAAGCCCCTTTCCCTCCTTTTAACAACCCTGCTTATGGTACTGCAAGGCCACAATGAGGTTTACACAGCCCCTTCTCTTCTCCATGCTGAAAAACTTCAGTTCTCTACACCCATCTTCGTAGGAGAGGTACTCCAGCCCCCAATCATTCTCATACCCCTCCTCTGGGCCCATTCTTGCACTGAAGACACCAGAACCTGGACACAGCGCTGCAGGTGGGGCCTCATGAGGACAGAGCTGAGGGGCAGAGTCACCTCCTTGGCCCTGCTGCTCCCACTGCTTCTGATGCAGCCCAGGATGCAACTGTCCCTCTGGTCTGCAAGTGCACGCTGTTGGTTCATGGCCAGGTTTTCATCCATGGGAACCCCCGAGTCCTCCTCCACAGGGCTGTTCTCAATGACTTCTTGTCCCAGTCTGTTCTTTTAGCTGATATTGCACAGTAGCAGATATCCAAGGAATCTGGCAATGCATACATTCTACAATGGCAACAAAAGGGGTAAAACTTCAGTAATGACAGTTTAAGTCAGGTCAGCTACAGAATTTAGATGGCTACAGATGTACTCAGACTTTGCACACATGGCACCACAACTTGATTGAAAATGGCCTAGTCTTTTCCCTTTCTCTACATTTAAACTTATCACTGCCATCCACCTTACCATTTTTTTTGTGAACAATGAATCAGACTGTAGCTGTATATGCACAGCTTAGCAGTAGGAACCATAATAACTCACAGCCTTGATTTACTGATGCTGTTAATACTGAATAAACAGTATTTTCCAATTTTACATCTTATTCCTTACTGCTTTCTTTTCATTTAAATCATACTTGTTTCCAGTTGAAGACCCTTTTTTTTTCCTGAAAGACATTAGAAAACATATTATATATTCTCCAAAAGCACAAATAAATATTTAAGACCTGTATATTCATCTTGTTCCCTGAAGATCATGTGTGACACTGTCATTCATTAGCTTGCTCTGGGCCATTACATTTCCACACATTTTACTTATCCTGGCACACAGCCAGCACTGACTGCTCAACTCTAGAAAGCCCACATGTTTTTGTACTTTTTGAAACTAGCATGACAACCATTCTGAAGAGTAGCTCTCACCTGCTACGTTAAACTCTAAAACCATGAACATTGATGCTATTCTCTCTCTATTTAGTGCTGAAAATGAAACTATTTTTTCAGGTGCAACAAGAGCCATATGAAATCTCCCTAATGTGTAGATATTCTGTAGCCATGTTTTTAATGGGACAGATCCATTAAACTCACCTAGAAAAGTAAAAAATAAATTCAAGTTCTAAAATAGAACCTTGTGTATATTGCTAGACAAAAATCATAGCCCTGACAAATGCTGGTTAGTACCTGTCTCTTTCTCAACTTAAGAAGAGACAGAGAAGTAATGCAGAAAGAAAGATCCTTTGTGCAGAGAGAACCACAACAGTTTTCCTCCAACACATGAATAAATCATAACTGACTGATGAAAACTGGGGAAATACTGAACTTCAAACAGTATCACAGATCTCTAAAACTAGCAAAATATACACAGTTTACTTAGGTTGCACATAAACATGTAAAAACTATTAACTTCAATATTTATTGCCTGAATGAATTCTTAGACTGTATGCGGTAACTAAGCATAAGAATCACCTGGATTCAAACAATTAGCCAAAGCCCTTCAGCAATACAGTGTGAAGATTTTTATTTAGTTAAACTTTTTGTCTACCTCTCATGAACCTCCTGAAAAGGGAAAGAGGAAAACTGAGGCTTTAATATAATCTCATTGGGATTTTTAAAGTTGAGTAAATGGTGTAAAAAACCACTTTTGTACTGCAAATATTTCTATCATTTCTCCACTGACTAATCCCCTAAGTTGTTCTTGCTCTGATGTTTCCTTTCTTACTGCTTCTGAGCCAGTTAATGGCAGATATTCTCTTTAAACTGTAGTACTCAGTATTATCACTCCAAGTTTCTAAATCTATTTCCTGTGTATTAATTGCTTACATTACTTGAGAAGCTAGGAACAAAGGGTTTTAGAAGAAAGTAACCTACATTTGTGGATACTTTTCGGCTGATCTCCTGAAAATCTGGCCCAACCTAAATATTTGGACCCTAAAGTTTATATGCTTATCCAGAAAATATGTTGTAATCTTGCTGGAGGAGGAATTAATTTGATATGCTACAAAAATAATTAATATGTACATATATAATTGTTTAAAAACAGTTTCTTTCCTATTTCTAGTTTTAAATTAGAAAATCAGTAATTAATTGAAAATTTAATATTTGTCTTTTCTTCAATTAAACTAGCTAAATATTAATTAGAGCTCATAATTACACTTTTCCATTCAGGTTACTAACTGCAGGTTCTCCAGAAAAGTTTCTGACTGAAGAGAATTCCTCCATGATTACTTGCATTTCAAAGTATATTGATCAGCAAGAATCCTGACAAACAATATCTCACAGAAAATAACTTTATTTTTTGAATAATGTTTATTTAGAGGGGAACTTATAATAAAATGCCATTTAGGGCACAAGCATTATGATTATTGTAGTTGGAAAAAACACCATTCAATAAACAAATTGCATGATACAAAAGAAATAATAACCACAGCAGTTGTAGATTCAGAGGCTGTGTTATAACACTGGCTGGTGTTCCCTGTAAAATTCAAAATTGAAGTATCCCTACAACTGGAAAAATCCTCAGAGGGAATTTTCTTGGTAGGTTAACACTGTTCTCTTTCCCTCCAGTCTGCTGACTTTGCTAAGACTCTGCTTAAGCCTGTTTCCTATGCTTTCCTTGTACTTGACACTTTTGTATGTGAATGTGTGATGTTTCTTTAACCAAGATGGGTAATCCAAAGGTGGAATACAAATACTGATGTAAAAAATTAAATTTGGTAAGGTGCAAATGCATGTCATGCTTACTGGAATACATGTAACATAAAAATCTACAAATGAGCACCATTCATAGTCACTACATTTGTCCTTTACTCTTCCAATCTAAACTATTCAGATCAGTAAAAGGAATCATATGCTATGGAACATTCTGTAGAATGATACAATGCACAGCTGAGGAATAATATGGCATCTTTGAAAATAAGCTATGTCTGAGAGCCCAATGGAATCAAAACAGAGGGATTAAAACATTTTTACAAGTCAGTTCTGTATTTTTATATTCTTTCATAGATATATGTATTATGTATACTGTATATGTATTTAGGTTCATAGATAAATGCAGTCAAAGTTATAACTATATTTTATATAGTCAAATATACTACTTATATTGTTCTATTTTTGCACTCACAACACAGTGAAATAATGCATTCAGAAAGTTTGAAATGTCACATAGTCATAGCACTTCTATGTGAAAGGGAAGCCAGTAGCCTGAAGAAACGTCACTAAAATTTCAGATATAATCAGAAGACTGGATTCCAACATTATTCTTCTTCAACTCAGCAAATTCCTTGATCCAAATTCATATATGCAGAACAATAAATAGTGCTATTAGTGCTAGAAAATATGCTGTTCCTTTGCATAACCAGAAAAGTATTCTCCTTACAGTATGGGCTAGTATTTCTTCCGTTGGAAGAAAATGTTAATATTTTATGAACAGGTAAAAATCAAATCAAATATACTTAAAAAAAATTGGGTTGATGTACAAAAAAAAAAAAATTTACTCCTACTGCTACTAAGCAAAGCTTAAATGCATTCAACAATCCTGAACTGTAAGTATAGGTATAGAAAACATGTGCAGTCTTGTCCTTGAATAGTACAAGAAGAGAGAAACTGGAGTGAGTAAAACAAAGAGCCCAGAAGGTTAGTATGGGACTGGAGCTTCTCCTCTATCTGCCTGAAGAGGCTGGCACTGCTCAGCCTTGTGAAGGGAAGACTCAGGGACATCTCATCCATGGGTATAAGTACCTCACGGGGCAGGAGGTGGCCCTTTTTCAGTGGTGTCCAGCTGTGTCAGCTGGACAAGAGGAAAGTCGGGAAAACTGAAATACAGGAATTTCCGCCTCACCTAAGAGTATTCTGCAATGGTGAGACTGAACAAGTTGCCCACAGACGTTGTGGAGACACTGTCCTCAGAGATACTCAAAACCTAATTGGGCACAGCCCTCAGCAATCTATTCTAGCTGTCCCTGCCTTAAGCAGGAGGTTGGACTCGACAGTCTTCAGAGACACCTTCCAACCTCAGCTATTCTAAACACCTTGAACTCACTGGCCATTTTCAATTATATTTGCCAGAGGAATAGCTGCCTTAAACAGACAGGACTCTTCTATTTATTTGATATATTTTAAAAATAAATCAGCTGCTGTGAAGTCAAACGAGACACTTTTCTAGTCTAACAGTCTTAACAGCTTTTATCAGAAGTGAAACATAATTAGCAATTGCTTGGCAACAGCCACATAGCCAGTAGCAGGTGTTATTTACTACTAGTGTGATTACAGAGTCAATGCACCAAACTAGCCACAGCTCATACTGCCTTTTCCCAAATGTAAGAGCACATGGGAAAAGTTAGCAAGGTTACAGGACAGCCTTAGGAGGGAACTCAGGAAGTGCAGACAGAGCACCTCAAGGTATAAAAAAGAAAAGACTGAGCATTCATTGTTCAGCCAACTAATGCATTTGCATGAATTACTTTGAGACTAATAAGTATAAATGTCACTTTTATGTTAATTTTTGCTACTTAAAATGAGAGAAAAAACTTGCCCTCTTGCCTGTGCTGCAAAATCGATGGCAGATTCATAACATTATGTGCTAGTAGCAAGAAACCAAGATGCCATTCAGCTTGAGGATGGCACATTGTGTAATGGCTTACGCATACAGCAAAGGCTTATGCAGGCTTGGAGAAGTCTTCAAACAATGCAGATAACTTGTAAAGTCTGTGCCCCAGCGTTCTGCTGCAAAATGGGGCTTGTTCTCCCAGTGATGTCAGAAGGATAAATACCTCCACTATTATGAGGTTCTCAACCATTCCAACCACAGAGGTAATTGTTGCTGCTGAAAAACTGCAGTCATCTGCATTTTCCACCAACTACATTTTGTTTTAATCTTAGTATTTAATTTTTTACATACTCAATAAACATTTTACTCCCCAGCCTCTATCTATCTGTTACATTTCTTACGTTACAGAATTTTTTCTTTTGTTTCTAAATGCATCCATTGTTTTTGCAAAGGCAAAATCAAAGACAAAATTGCACTAAAAATTGCAAAGAACGAAAAATAGCTTTTAAGCCTTGATTGTGAATGACAAAAACACAGCTTATAATGGAACCACAATTTTCGCAAGTAAAAATATAAATACTGTTGAAACTCAAGTGCCTCAAACCAGCAATGACTTTGGTTATGTGAAATTAATGGATATACAGCAGTGTGCACATAAATCCTTGCAGGATCAGAACAAAGGGCTTGACTTGACACCTGCTGAAGCCGACAGAAAAGCCTTGCTTTTAAAGATTTCAGTAAGTTCAGAATCAAGCCATCCATTTTTCCTGAGAAACACGGGATAGAGATGACCAGACTTTAGTAGTGAAGATATTGTTTCACATCCTATTTGGTAGAAAGAGCTGCTAAGAGCCTGACCAACCTGATGTTTCTCTTGGACGGCTATAAATCACAAGCAATTTAACTGAAGTCATTAGTGTAATATGAGGAAGGTAAGAAACAGGAGCAGGGTGTTGGTACGCAAAGCTGTACTGTACCAGCCTCCCTTAAAAAGAAATTTTTAGGTAACTTGTGTTCTGCTTAAGAAATTAATGGTATGACAGAGCACAGGAAAGTTTCCTTTTGGAAAAGCATTCTCAGAGAGCAACTATTTCCAAAAATAAAGGTGGTACTTTGTTAGCACTGATAATTTTAGGAACTACGGGGTTTTAAAATCTTCTCTGGAAAAATAAAACATTCTTTGGTTTACAAGTTAACAAAAATGTGCCTGAAAACCACTAATTTCTATGTAAGTACCCCAAGAAAGCAAAACTATTATTTCAAATGCATAGTTAAAAAAGTCACGGCCACAAAAGACCTCATAACTTCTCTAGTTTATTTTTAAATGTCTGAGTACAGTCACAAACACCCCAAGATACCAGTTTATTATGGAAGTTACATATTTTAACTATAAAGTTATGAATAAACTTGCTACTTTGATTCTTAAATTATTTGTAGAAAAATGCAACATTTTTGGAAATGTGTTTTGTTTGCAATCTCTTCTTTCTCCGTTAAGAACTTGGTAACTTCTTTGTTTAGTGTCTGTTATCCACATAATCACACAAAATCAGGTATGAGAGCTTTCTCATTTAAGTGTTTTGCAGTTAAACTGAAAGGTACAGAAGTGCTTCTTATGTAGTGCAGCAGAGGATACATGCATTTAGTTTTTGTTGTATGCCTAAAAGAAAATTATTATAATGGGAATGCAGTTGACTAGGTAGAAAAACTGGGTATTTGATTTTTACCCTCTGAGAAAAAAAAAAAAACAGGAAACGATGGAATTCAGGGAGGAACTCTTTCTTTCAAATAAAATATTCATACTTCATGTTGTAATAAGACAAAAAAATAACAGTTATATACATGTACATAAAATGATGTCTCAAAGGTGAACCACAGAATTTTACTAGAAGCCCTGAAATAAACCAGTCTTTAATGTTGTTAGAAATCCTAAGTCAATGTACAAAGCAATCCTTTGTATTACTCTATCATAAATTTTAAATGTGTAAGCATTACATGGTCCTCAGCCATTAAACATAAATGGGCCAAATTCTATTCAAACTTGCACTGTTTTGGGGAAGAAGGTTAGTAACCAGAGCATAAATCTTGTCAAAAATTTCAGCTGGCAATCAGTTCTGTAAATCACACTGAAATTTATTTATAGGAATGACACTTTATAAATTATTAGAAATCTGTTTTCCCTAAATATTTAAAATCCAGATTTCTAGAAGGTTTATATTGAAGATGCTTGGTAAGACAACCCATCAAATCAGTAAAGTTATTTCATTTTACTTATTGACCAGCATGTTTTATTATTGTGTAATATTAATTTTGCTTATTTAATTTGCCTGCTGTACACATTGAGGTATTATTTTTAAAGACTTATTCACAGAATGCAGCAGAAGAATGATAGAAGGAAATAGTTCTGCTATGTAACAAATCTGTATTCTTTATTAAGAGTCAAGACTATTTAGTATGAACATGCAATAATTCCACCATTGAACAATAAGCAACTTGACAGTGTAATAAAAAATAACCTCCACCAAATCTAACACCATCATCAAATATATTTTAAAAAAAGTTTATTATAAACACAAAATGTGGCACTTGTGGCCTTTTAAATACTTGCACTTGACTTTCAGAAACATGTAACGTCTCTAAACCTGACAAATTATGTTTTTTAATTCATTGTATATGTTATACATATATATATATATGTAAGAAAGTTAGCATTTACTGTACATTTAATCTTGCACAGGGCATTGCCTGACTTGTCTATGGATACTTGGAGACATAACTTGACCCAAGCACAGAACAGCAGTGAAATGAGTTTTAGCCAGGATCAGTTTTCAAAATGCATGCAATTTTTCATGGAAATACAATTCTATAAACTTTATCTTCGGTTTTCTTCCCAATGCTTGGGCTTCTCAAGAATTTTCAGAAAACTGGAAGTAACTACTAGAGTAGAAGACAAATGTACTATAAAATAGAGTACTGAAAGTAGTACATCTCCAATTAAATCACTGTAAACAAGGCTTACTGCACTGCAAAATCTATTATTTATTAAGAAGAAAGCCTTATTAATTTAAACTCTTTTTAAAGACCAGGAATATAGTCAAAAATTATAATTGTTCTGCATATCTTACCTTGGGGATGAAAACTGCTTTTCTTCCCCAGTTATTTCCAGGACTTGCTTTTCCATAGCTATTTATCAGACCACAGTTAAGCTACTCTGCATCATCTTTCACAGCTAAACAATTTTGCTCAATGATAAAGGATTTTATTTGCATTAACTAAAGTAACTATACTATGAAAAATTTCCTTACCATATAAAATTTAACTCATTAAAAGAAGCATGCACAGCACATACTTTTCACTTGGAAAGAACACATTCTTAAAAGTTCATGCTGAACTACTTTTTAAAAAAGCACCTAGGGATAATAATAAAAAAAAGGTAGAAGAGCTGTGCTGTCACCTAGCGGATAAAGGTAGTAGAATAGGATTACTTTTTAAATTATTTAGAGTTTTAACAACATTAAAATATACTTCAGATTTTATATTGATTTCCTGAAAGAGACATGTAAACATGAGAAATGGCTCTTTTGCTGACATAGGTCCCCTGAGTATTTTAAAGACAGACCTACAGAGCCTTTGGGTCTGAACATATCTTTTCATTGTTTCATTGTAATGTTGGCTATTACATTTTAAATCTGAATGCAAACATTGCATATTTAAGAGCCTGAGATGTAGGAGAAAAGCCTGAGGTGGAGGGGCTGACTGGTAGTGTAGACAACAGATAAAGACAAAAAATGCTGGGCGACCAACTTTTCTTCTGACTTCTGCTATGAACACATCATCTTGTTTTTTTGTACTGACAAAGTAAGGCTGCACATGTGCTGCCTCTGAGACCTGAAAATGCATCTACTCTATAAAGTTTAAGTCACTGAGTTAATAATTCAACATAAATATATGCATATGGATTAGATGTACAATTTCAAAAAAACCTCTATTTTTCCAGATAAATTCTTGACATATGAGCAGGTAAATATTTAACTGAAATTTTGCCAAAACTTTTTACTTTTCATCATTGCCTGTTATCTAGGACCAAGGGAAAAGCTTGGCTTCAGGATTTTTGTGTCAAAACTCAAACCAAGCCAATGCCGCCACTTTCCACAACCCTTCTTGCGCAGCAGAGACAGAGTGAAGACTTGCAGACATATGATAGGACTCCATTCCACTTAGTCTAATATGGTAAGAGAAGAAAAAGGTTTTGGGAGTCAGCATTTGGCCACTTACTATTAAAATAGATTTTCAAAGAAGAAAAACTAATACATCTTACTGAAACACTTAAAGGTATTATCTTCTACTTGCAATCATCCAGTAGTTATATTCTCAAGAACGTTTTCAATTCTATTCCAGCATCTGAAGCTCTGTATAACCACCTCATTCTGGTCCACAGATTGAGGAATTTTAGAAAAATGTAAGAAGTATAGATTTCCCTTGGATGGTCATTTTTATGACCTTTTTTTTTTGCGACACAGAGTTACCCACATTAGTTTTGCAACAATTAGAAAATCCTTTGGGAATGTGCATGAAAGCAGGTCGCCTTAAAGCATTATTATCAAAAGAAACAAGGCATATGCACAGGAACTTCTATGAGATGCCTTCATGGTGTTGTATTAGCTGACACTGTCATTTCACCCTTACTTACCTTCAGTGAAGCAAACAGATTTATTTGTTATTAATGTTCCGATCTGAAAATGGATTCATTCTGCTAAGTTTCATATTAAGAAAAAAAGGACACATGATATCCTACTTTACATTGCACTTTTCAAAAGATTTATAATACAAAGTCTATGGCTTTCTACTGTCAGAAATCTTGAAAAATACCAATAATGAATTTTGACTCAATAATAAATTTACAATCAATCTTGAAATATTTTAAACAGCTAAATAGCCAACCAAAAACCCCCTCCAAACTGAGATGCTGCGTAAACCAGAAATCACTGTAAAACTGCAAAATCTTGTTCAGGATTTCCATTCAACTGTATTTACAGCAAGTCAGAAATTTTTTGTTTTCTGTTTTGGCATAGAGTATTTTAAGGAAAGGTTTCTTCCCACATACATGAAAAGAGTGTATGCTACATCTACAGAGGAAATTAATAAACTTGGTAGATGTCATAGTCACATGAGATGTAGTATACATTTTTTCTTAGTGAAAAATATGTATTTTTTTTCTTGCATATCCCTTACATCCTTTGCTTCCTACTTACAAGTTGCAAATACTCAGCTTAAAACAAAACTGAGCAAACTTCTTGCACTGAAAAATGTTTTAACTGAGCTAAGTACTGAGCCTAGGTAGAGGGGAAGCATGAGTTTCATGAGACTTTGTGCAGTATAAAAGAAGTGGCAAATAATATGATGCGCTATTTTGTCTTTGCTGTGTGAGAGTTTTTGCTCAGTCTCTTCCTTTTCATAATAAACTGAGTGATTAGAACTGCTTGCAACAAATATTTATAATTCAAATTCTGTGAACAGTCAGCAGTATGTGCTTACAGCTTGTACTTTCAGGCAGTGTCCTCACAAGATGTTTGCTAGAGTATTCAAAGCTGGAAAGCAAACATCAGAGGGCACGATCAAACAAAGAAAAATTTAAAAAAGATTTGGCAAAACATTTATGAATTCCCTCCTAGAATGCAACACTTTGTAACCTAGATTTTATAGAATTTGGACTTTAAACAATATTAAAAAATTTGCAATACTTACTGATATTTAAAATGAACTATGCCAAACTTTAAATTAAAACATGAAGGGGCATCTCCTATGATAGATAAATAATAAATGTTTTAAATTAAAGAGTTACTTTCAGTATAACAATTTGTTCCATCCAGAGAAGCAAGACAGCTAACAGTTTCGCAACTCGGTGTGAGGAATCCATTTTAATCCTCTATGCCTTCTTTACAAGACATTAATTATTAAAGCAAAACCAGGAAACTCCAGAAGTTACTCTAACTAATTGTTTCCTAAAGCCAGAGAATGAAGAGTTCAGCACAGACTTACTATTTACCCTCATGGTATTTTAGGAAATACTTTAGAAAACACAGATGAATTAGGAACTTTTAAAGACTGGAAAAAGTACCTGCTAATAAGCAGAAGAAAGAAAAGAATATTTCCCTCTGACAGCAGAATTAGATCCATTTAGTGTTGAAAGAAATGGAATTATCTGCAACCTATATTCTTTTTGCACAGACCTTAAAAGCCCTCTGAGATGCACTGTAAGGACATATCAATTTGAAGAAAGTTTGGGTTTTTCCCTGAATATGTGACGGCAATTCAACCACGTTTAAAACACATGTCCAAATCATCCATGTTAAGGGCAAAGACAGCAAAACCTGTGGAACTACTTTAGAAAGTATGCAAAGCAATGGAGATGGCTGCATAAAAATGGTCTGAGGGCAGAGAAGCGTGGTTAGTAGGTTTTTGCACAGCTGGTCATCTGCTTCCCTCACTTGCTCATAATGATAGGGTGGCTGTGGCAGGGCTGGTTGTGTTACTGTCATCCAAAACCTATCAAGTTCCTTTGAGCTAAAAATGGACAGTTCCATCTCCCAAACTTCTGGGGCTCGTAATCTCACATCTGGTGCTTCTCCTGCCTCTCATACATGACTAAAAAGACTAATAGTTGAAAATATGGTGAGGCAAGATTTTTTTGTGGCATTTCTGGCCAGTCCTGAGTTCTGTAAGGTTGAAGATATTGCAGTTTCTTCTTTTACCTCCTATCTCTGCTAAAGTGGGAAGCTCATAGACAAAAAGTAAAAAAAAAAAAAAAGAAATTTAAAATATGAAACAAAGTTTAAAATTTATTAAAAGAATTTTAGAAAAAAATGCTAGCAGAGAAAAACACCCTTGGTTTAATTTTGAAGATTAGGGATAACTCTAAAGCTTTATTGGAAGTTTTATTAATTTTAAAAGAAACCCAAACTATCACAGTCATGAAATGAAGATTAAAATAACAAACAGTAAACAAAAGATACAATAAGACAGAGTCAATCCTCAGCCCAACCACAGGCTTCCTGTGTGACCTATGTATGCCACTTAGTCTTTCTGATGCTGTAGTTCCTTGGCTGTATAATTGAGCTAGAACTTCCCTGCCTCAGAAGCATTCTGTGAATAATTATTTGCTTTTGTGTTAGCATGGTGAAAAAAATTAAGTAGACTCGAAAACTGGGAATAATTGTTGCAGAATGTAATACAATTTAAAACAGAAAATAAGATGTTGAAAACAGAAGGATTTATGATACTAGTAATTTCAATGTTTTCCTATTTCTTCTTTGAAAAAAAAAGGAAAGAAAAACCAAACAACCTGTTAACAAGCTGATAATTATATATACCACTAACATAAGAGACCAAGAAAGTTGTAAATGCAAAACTACTTTTTTCAGCTAGGTTAATTCTAACTAACTAATGGGTAGTTACTTTAACGATGAACAGTGATACTTATTCAAATACAATTGCCTATTTTAAGTTGTTTTTCTAACATAAAAGGTAATCAAAGTCTAGTGTTGAGACCTTTAATGAGAATCAGCAACCTAGTAAATGACAGAAGTCTGCAAGGCTTTACAATCTTTCCTAAAAACAGTTGCAACTTGGGAAATGGAAGTATCATCTCTTTAAGAGATGTCAGGCATGAATACCAGGGAAATACAATTCAAAATGAAGTGAACTTTTCTATGGTCAGTTTCAGTATGGATGTAGCTTCCCATGAACTAAAATACTATTAAAAAGTTATTTAACTGCATTTAAATAAAGGAACAGCTGTGACTTATTTCACACCGTTGTTAATGTCTAACTTTTAATGTCATCATTAGAACAACAAAAGAGCACAACTCAAAGGTATGTAGTTAATACAAGTATTCATAAGAAATCACTAAAAATTCTTTGGGAAAGCAGAGATAGGAATCAATCAATAACAGCTTGCTGTCTAGAGATAGCAAACAAGATGGCTTATCTACAAATACATTTAACACTTCATATCATTGTAACAGGTCAGTGGAAAAGGGCTTCACTTCAGCAATCTGACTACATACCTAGCTTGCAATAGGGTATCACAGACTGGGCACAGCTTCTGCAATGATAGATGTTCTTAGCAGTACTGCTGACACAGGCTGACTTGCCCAGTCAAGCTCTGCGTATTTCATGTGTGTCTCTTCATGTTTCATTACATAACAGTTTCTTTTACGCATCTCACCTCTCATAGCGCTGTCATTATGGAAACATTTCTTGAGTAATAGAAAGCCATAAAGTCCTCCCTAGTCAAAGGTCAAATGAAGTCAATTTATTGCAAAAAACTCCAACAACCCACAAAAAAATCTCAGCTGCAAGTTACTCCTTCACTCCAAGGAGTTTTATATTTTCCTTGTCTTTCGAAACAACCCACAAGTGATAATGAAATGCTTAAAGCAATAAGAGAGAGAATCAGGTTTCATCTACCTGGACCGTCTGGCAGCATACTGTGTAACAATAAATGAGTGTTCTTAAGTCACAGCATTTCACTGGAAATGAGGCAGAACTTGTGTATTTTAACAGCTTTTTACAACTAGTAACCACTAGCAAATTTATTTTACTTTCTCAGGGAAGACCAGTGAATGTCCCTAATTTAAACTAAAGGGCCATTCAGCCTCAAAGACAAAAAGCACTTCTGCTTAGCACCTGAGTAATACATGGAATATGTACAGGTGAATCAAGAGGACTGGAATCAAAGATAGTTTGTCTTTGGCTGGTCTGAAAGGTCTGACTCATTTCCAGTTCTGTGATCATTTATTATCCAGAAAAGAAAGGCCAGCTTTCTGCAGGGCAAACACAGTGGTGGTCTGCGGCTCATGATGAATAGATTTACCAGGTCTGCTCTGAATTGCATGACATAGAGTTTTCCAACAGGCTCTGACACCTGATGTATGTTTAAACTTCCTTGCACAGAAAGCCCTGAATATCTACCTGCATGCACTTTTTCTTAAAGTTATTATACACAAAATACATTCTTAGATGCCATATTATATAAAGCGATGTTACAGTACAGAAATATTTTAATCAGTAATTTCACGTCTGATAAAGACTTATTTCCCTGCCAGTATTCTGACCTCAGTATAGTATAGCACAGGAGTTTGTTTTGGTCTTGAAATATCAGTTTCCATATTTTCAAGTTCAATGTTATACAAAGTTTATACAAGAGTTCATTTACATTTGTAAAATAACAGAAAAGTAAAAGACATTGATGACTTTTTTTATACTCAAATCAGTGCAACTATTGGAGCACTGATCTGCACTGCCTTATGATAAACAGCAGAAACACCAGCCAATTATTCCTGAACCTGGGAGTTATATGCCAAACTAAGCATTGGAAAAGTCATAAAGTCCCAATTAAAATCAAAATATTCACTGGAGGAATATCACAAACCCAAGAAAATTCCCTGGCAACAGTTAACAGTTGACAAATTGATAGTCATACTGTTCATTACAGTTTACTTGTTTTTGCAGATAAAAAGTAATTTAACCCATGGACTAGAAGCCCAGACCTTCTTTTAGTTTTAAAGAGCCTGTGGTTTGAGTAGCTTTAAGTGTGGGTAAGAAAATAAAGCAGTATTAAAATGTTGTCATTAATCAAATATTTAGAATTATCAATTCAAAAAAGCCAAACCAACATTGATAAACAGTCTTTGGTCTGTAAGGACAAGGATCAAAATACTATGCAAATGTGTTAAACTACATAAACCCACAATTACACAAAAGAGAACACAATTTTAAGTGCTTCTTCTAAGTATGCCCCCTCTGACATTCAATTTAAACATGTTGGATAGTCCAACTTTTTAAACAACGTGGCTTAGTTGATTAGCCTGATAACTACACTGAGTCCTGCACACACAACAAATTGAATCCACTAAAACAACAAAAGAACAACAAAATGTCTTTTCATTCAGCTCCTAATAAATAAATGCCAGTAAACACTATGCAGAAATAAGAAAAATGTTTATTACTTTCTGAGGTACTCGAGAAAAGTTCAATATGCAGAAGGGTGAATACACTGAATACATTCATAATTGCTGACATAAGTTCTTTTTTAAAATAAGCTATACCACTTATCACTATCTGAGCTTTGATCTCTTCAACAAAGATCCACATTCAAATATTCTTATAGTTATACTGAAGGTCATTTGTACTGTCTCATTTCAAAATTTTGTGGAGCACAGAAAACATCCTCCACTCTGCTTTATAAAGCTTAACTTCCTTCACTTAGTTCTCCCTTTTTACATTGTCAGTTCATGTATCTATGATTCTTCCTATTCATTCAATTCCTTCTTATGGGGAAGAGGACGTCTTTGGCCTTAGTGGAAAAGAGTGTGTTGTCGCTCTCTCGATACTGTTTCCTGAATTCTACATTCACTCGTTACACTGGTAAGAAAGAAAATAAAACTTACAGCACCCTAAAGAATATTGAGAGGCTGTATACAGTGCAACAGGATCACACCTTCATGAATTTGGATTCAGAAGACGGAAGGGCGAATATCACCTGGTTAAAAGGCTTTCACCTTTATTGCAGGAACATGAACATTACCAGAACATGACTGGAAAAGATTCTAAATCAATTTCCTTCAGAAATAAAATCAGCTGTATAGAGCGGACATAATTTAGCTAAACTCTTCCATGTAGGTCCTGGTTAGTGAGAACTTAAATAGATTAAAAGTCCTGTATCTGTGGAAAATCTAAGGATTATAATATTAACTTCTTAAATACAGGAGTCTACACAATGAACATCAGATGGAAATCTGGTCTTTTCACAAGACAAACTATCTGACCATGAAAAGACCACACATCCTTTATTTCTCTGAGAAGGCCCATGAGCAAAGATTACCTGATCCACTTGGGCACTATTAACTTCCCTAACTTTGTTTTTCTTAAGGTGGGGTGAAAAACAAACAATGTATTAAATATTCTGCACTTATGAAGAATAAGAGAACTAGAGCTTATTATAGGATATGCTGAATTGGAAGGGACCTGCAAGGTTTATTGAGTCCAACTCCTGGCCCTGTACTGGACAGCCCCAAAGGTCACTGCACTGAGACCCCCCACATGCCTGGGAGCATTTGTTGTGGCTTTAGATTAACTGCCACACTGTTGTATTTGAAACCTAGATATAAACAGGTCTTTTACTTACTTATTTTTTAACATTTTTTGTTAGATTTTCTTCCAACTTGGTTGGATTACAAATAGATAATTTCCCTGACTATGTATCAATCCATACACTTCAGTGATCCAGGGCAGGTAGAACAGGTTTGGATTCTATGTTTTGTTAGCACAGCTAATGAAGGGGAATGTTTTTAATAAGCATCTCCCTTTTTGTCCTAGTCAATTCTCTATCAGGAAAAGTACACTGCATTTACAATTATACAGATAATCATATTTTGGGACAAGGAAGATGAAACCAAACCAAACCAACTGCGTATATCTAATATACTGATACATGTTTTATTTCCTGAATAAATACAAATACAAATGTGCAGTCTCAAGGAAGACAAAATCATAGCTAAAACTTTAAGGACAAAGTTGATATTAGGACCCTTTAATTAGTTTTGTTTAAACTTTTAAACACCCAACTTTCAGAGTCAATGTCAATTTTGACTGAAAAGTATCTAGAGACTTCAACTTTAGCTAACAAAACTGATTGAAAAACCAAAAAGGTTCTCATTACACACTTACTACAAGAGCAATGTACATGTTGTAGTTAAGATGAAAGCATAAGTTTTACATGAATATAAAGAATGGCTTTGAGTGTACAACACTTCGTAATTTCAAAACCAATTCAGTATTTAGAAAAGTGGCTGCTGCAGTTGAGAGTTCATTTTAGTCTTAAGATTTTGAATGGGAAGTGAGGTTAAAGACCACCCTTCTTCCATTGATTTGATCTTATAGAAGAAACAAATCAACTTCTTTATTAAACACTGGCGCCATCTTTTCAGTTCTACCATTTCCAACCACTGGGGATAGACATAATTGGATATTTTTTTTTTCAGATTTCTTTCTTTAAGTGAAATTAAACAGAAATAGTCAAATAGAAGACCAATCTATTCAAATTACATGCCAACTGTTACTGTCATTTTCAGAAAAAAACTAATTTTTATAATATTTGCACAGATGGTTGATCCCAGAATCCTTTTTCTAAATATTGCCTAAAATTCTGGTTTGGTCATCTAACTTTTCAGTTTAAGTGAATACATTTAAAGGAAGAATTATTTCAAAAAAATTATGTTTATAAAATAATTAAAGAGCATCCATATCCTGATAATCACAAGAGAAGACAAATACAGAAATTTCTTCCAGGGAAAAGAAAAAAAAGAAGACGAAAAAGAGACACTGCATGGAGTCCCAAATTGGTCATACATTTTGGTACTGGTCAATAAACTAGACCACCATATATAAACAAAACATTCCATTCAGCATTATGTCAACCTTTAACAAAAAGATCATCAATCAACCACAAATGCATGTTCTATGCACCTGTAAAATCTGATGGACATTCTTTCAAGTTTTTATTTCAACACTGTGTCTGTCAGAATTACCCCCCACTATAAACTTATTATTAATGTTGGGAGAAGTTTTCCAAATGTCACCAAAATGAATTAGTATCACACTGAGCCCAAGACTTAAGAGAGTCACCATGTGCATTTATGTATTTTCCCTCCTGTAATACTGACACATTTATATCTTTTCCACGTCTGCTCCAGGTCTGGTGAAACAGCACAGTATGTGTCTCATTTATTTTGCTAGAACACAGTGACACATAGATTCAGTTGCACGAAATTTGTTGAAAAATTGTTACAAACAATGTCCACCTATAACATGCTTTAAATTAAAGTAATGGAAGCAAAAAGGTTTTTACTAATAATATGACAAAGTGAGTTAAAATACCTATTGCAATACACATAGTTTCTAATGTGATATTGGAACTTTGTTGTTTTACATGTACATACCGGATGATGTGTTTGACACTAGAGGATTCATAGTCATAGAGGATAAAGCTGTAGGAGGATCAAACAAATGGAAACCAAACCTAGATAAATTAAGACTGGAAATAAAATACTTCTTAAAACAATGACTGTTAGCCCTTAGAACAATTTGCTAAGTGCTTGTGGATCCTGTGTCACTAGGATACATGCTTTAAAAAAAGAAACAGAGCTAAGCAAGGAAAGACATGCAGTAGTTATTTCATCAGAAAACTCAAAATAGTGCTTTCCTAATTTGTACTCCTTTAGTTGATACTCAGTTTACTACTTATGAACTTAGTATTCAAGTGAGAGCTATAACATATTACAGCAGCAACACACTATCGCATATTTAGTCACTAATAAGACTAACAAATTTCAAGGGGAAAAAAGCAATGATGTTTCAAAAAAACACAGCTGTTTTCCATTTACACCTCCACTTCAAAGAGCATATATATGCATATGAATGATTTTCAGAACTATCTTCTTGAATTCTGTCTGTCTACTCCATAAATACCGTGAAGCACAAGACTTAATCATTAAAGACTTTACAATATTCTTGAGAAACTATACATTTTGACATATACAACTGTCTTCTAGAAGCAAAAACTGTACTTCTAAACTTCCTCTTTGCATATACAACATAAAAAATACATTCTACAAGTGCATAAATTAAGTATGCCTGATTTCCTGTAATCTAGCTAGATTTCTGTTTATGTTTTCCCCTACATCACTAATTCAATAATCCACTCTGGCACTCTTTAGCCATCTACAATTTCTTTAGTCCTTACTTTGAAACCTAAAAGGCCATTATTATGAAGAAAGCAGAATTTTGAAAAAATGAATGGTGACTCAGCTCAGACCTCTATTGATTTTATTTAAGAAATTTATTAAAAAGTCAATAAAAGTCATTCAAGGTTATAATGTAAGACCCTCATTCAAATTTTACTGGAGCAAAGTTCTCCCTTCTAGAGACTTCAGCAACAGTTTGCCTGAAGAAAACCTCACTGTAGGTTTTATGATTTGTCCTGAAGTCAATAATAGTAACTTACTGTTAGTAAGGACATAGACAATAAATGGACATAGACAACAAATGGATAAATTGCATAAAGATTAAAAAGTGAAAACAACAGTTTCATAAAGCTATTTTTATATCTTGTGTGGTTTAAGAATTCTTTGCTGGATCCTGGAATTGTTTCTCTTGGACTAGGTGTTAGATTTCTCTCCACAGCTGTGTGAATCCTGCAGGGTTCAGTTCACAAAGTGAACCCCTGCAGTTTGATTCAGAAGTTTTGGAAAGGAGCCAGTATTTCTTTGTTCACTTACAGATTCACTTACAGATTCAAGCATTTGGTCATCTCTTGAATTCTTAGCACCTTTACATTAAAACATTTATCCCTTTAATCACTAATGAATGAATGAAGGCAGCCCAAAGAGTCCTTCCATATGTGTACACGGATGTAATTCACAGATCTCCAGTCTTTGAGTCCCCTGAGGATCTCACTAGAAACAGGAGGGATAGTATAGTCTTCCAGCTCTCATTTTACTCCAGGGAACTTGAAAAACCCGAAGAGCTTCCAGATCTAGAAAATAAGGTGGCAAATGCTAAACAGACTCTAAATCCAGCCATTCAAAAAAGACCAGTAACAGAGAAATCACCAACTGGTAACAGATAATTCCACTCAAGGAGCAAGACTCTGAATTATGTTCTGAGGATGCTGGGAATTAACAACTAAAGTCAAGTCTTGTAGATTCACAGAATTACTCTTTAATGAAAAAAATAAGCGTTGCATCATTTGATGAATGGAGATGTTAGACTATAAAAAGAATATTGCAGGGAAGTCACAGTGTAAATGGTGACAACCTTCATTAGAACAGACTCAGACTCCTTAAAGCTTCAGGTCTGAAATAAGCTAAATTTTGAATTTGATTCAAATCATTTGGGCATCTCTTCCATGCTTCTCACTTCACTTTTTTTCTCTGACCTATACCTTTATTTTTCTTTTCCAGTCAGTAAAAACCTTGCAAGATATCTCCAGTCTTTTTTAACTTGGTCTACAAGTGTAGCCATCTGTGGCTATCAAACAGTGCATTAAACAGAAATTTACATCCTGCATTTGTGTCTCCTTTCAGCCTCTAGCAACATCAGATTGGACTGGAGTATTAGGTTACACTAGCAAATCATTTGTTCACCAACTCTACAGCTAAGCTATCATTTATATCAGTAGAGTTGTGTATCATATTACTCACATGCTGTGCTAGCTTCTAGCATTTCTACAAAACTGGCTGAGAAATTAAAGTAAGTGACTGAAACTCATCACCTTGCATTGAACGGGCTGGTGTTAATCCAAGAGTGAATCATCTTAAATCCTCTCCCTGGTGTGGCTGAAATGCCTGTATGTTTGTTGGTGATTAGGTATGATATTGCAGAAGCAATTTCTGGGAAATCTTCTACATATGAAAATTTTTGTGAATTTGAGAAGAAAGCTGTCAACAGCAATGAATAGGAAAACTGAAGAAGAACCTAGCTATTAAAATCCCAAAATGTCTGTGGAAAGATTCTCCCCCCTCTCCTTCACTAAGAGGGAAGAAGAAATAAGAGTTACATAAATAAAGCTTTTTTAGTTCTATCAAAGATTTTAATTTGATGGATGGATCTTGTATTAAATTTGAAAAACTCATTTTCTTTTCATTTTCCACTTCAGTAGCTCCTTCAACCAGTAATCTTCAAACCAAATTATTATAATGTGACCTCTGGGAGCCTGTACTTAAAACTATTCTGAATGTTTTGTGGAACATGGTAATAAAAACAAATCAATATCTTTGCCTGTAAAACCAGTTTTACACCTAACTGCTATGAATCAAGGGAGAACAAGGTCTGGGTTTTAGACTGTTAGAGATCAGCTTCTCTGGATAGAAAAGGGTAAAACAGAGAATATTTTCAAATGGGAGGAGTATAAGGAGAAAACCCATACCACTGAAGGTCCAGAAGCCTGGGATCACCACTGAAAAAATTCACCATCTGCACTGTCAAACTAAAATTCATGAATCAATTCTTTTGTCTAATGTTTCTATCTTCATTATCTCACGTTTGTTTCGTGTGTTGGAACCATAATATATGCTGTGTACTCACACTGTAAAAAAATACTGATCATCAGATATCCTTTATATCTGTGTGCCTGACTGACAATTATTACAGTTAATGTGCATCAAGGCAGCTCAAATGCTCCGAGGCACTGAGAACACTGATAACAGTACAAAGTAAGTGTTAATTTATGAGCTGTACTCTCTGCTAGTATAAAAGGGGGAAAGCTTCTAAACCAGTGTTCTACAAGCTGAAAACTAATCTCCTTGCATGAGATGTCAGAATGAAGTAATATATAGCCACAGAAAGCATCATTTAAAAGCAGAATGTTTGAATGTCTGATAAAAGTTTGAATGTCTGATAAAAATCTTTAAGCAGATAGTTCACTGGAAGTAGTTTTCCTAATCAAAAAGGAATGTTGTATTAAATCATCATATTTTGAGACAGTTTCTGGAAGCATATGTGTTGCAGATTTTCTACTAATTCGGAAGGCAGCAAGTCTCCATGAATAGGAAGGCACACAAACCACATCTGGGAATGCATAAGTAGTCCTGTGGATGCTTCCATGAACCATGAATGCTGGCAAGAAGCCAGCATTAGGATGGAGTTTAGGTGTTAGATCTAAAAATGATTCAGCACATGTGGCCACACAACCAGTAGTCTTTCAAGATTACATTTTATCAACTACATATACCAATGTTGCAAATCTATACATTTGGCCAGAATTCTGCTTCTTTTGTTTGGAATAGACCAATTGCTATTCCTGCTCTTTATAATAGCAGGAAAAGAAATAAAGCTGGTGGGTGAAAAAGAGAGACTATTCCTCTTAAAAGCAGTTTTATATAGGAAATGTATCTATGATTTTGTAGTAATGATATGTAGGTGGCTGTATTATCAAGTCAACAGAACAAGAAACATTGTTTGGGCTCCTAACTGAACTTTCCATGTCATAAATTACCTGGATTTCCATCCAATTTAAGCACTGTTTGACCCTCTTGAGTTTCAGTGCATGTTTTAAAGAATGACTACAAAAATTTCAAACCACTGACACATCGTACTTTACATTCAGTTATATACAGGCTTAGTGTCTAACTGCACATACTACAATAAAAGCAGTGAACTTGCTGAGGATCTGTGCATGAAATAAGGTTGAGGACAGCATTTGCCACTCTTCACTGGCACAACCTGACCACAGTGTAGGCTAATTCAGGTTGTTAACCCATATGATCATAAGAACGGCTGTAGTGGGCCAGATTAAAACTCTATCTAGCCCAATACCTGACAGTTGATGTTTGACAGGTTAAGAACAGAGTGAGCAGAGTTCGACCCTTCCCCCCCAAAACAGACTTCACTAATTTACAGCTGAGGGATTCCCCACACCAGAGGTGGTTCCTTCTGTATTTTGTATTCCTCATGATTTCTTTACAAAACTAAAATTCTGACTTATTTATATGTCTCCCGTATGAATACTGCTTCATGGTGAACCTTGCCACCATGCCCAGAATCTTGCCAAGTTCTCACATGTTTTTACAGAGGCAGAGGGGGGCAGTAACCTCATATGGTCTTCAAAATACAGGAACTCAACAGCTGTACAAAGAAACATAAATTTTTTTGTTTTGTTCTATATTCCCTTGCAAGTAATTATTAACATCAAATTGGATTTCTTTTGATTGATACTAAGGTAATGTTTTTGCAGGACAACTATTTCTATTTGTATCTGTTGCTAAAGGAATATAGTACAAATATTTTTACTTCTCTTTAGAAGTGTTATAAGCCCAAGATCTTACTAGAAAGTAATGAGATGTCTCAAATTCTGTCTTTTCATATGTAAGGAATACCCCACCTTCTCTGCCTAATAATTGACAGTAACCTTCACTGATTTTATCTAACATTCTTTCACAAAGCCATGAAATGGACTTTGAAATCTCCTTTTGCAGTTCTTTATATTTGGTGCTTGTTTTAATTTCTTTCTATAATAGTGTCACTGACAGACAGTCACCTCATTATTCCTCCCTTTTTATCAGAAGACTAACTGGTGACTTCTATTTACTGTGAAAACTGACCATGTCCTCTTACTTTATGCTTCATTTTCTTCAGCTAGTTATCCAATACAAATATTTTTTTCCTTATTTTCTGCCAGTTTCTTAAACAACTTTTGATAAGGACTGTCCTTAAAAGTCTCTTAAAAATCCAGCTAAATTACATTATTTGTATACACTTCTTTTGACTCCCTCTGAAATCCCATAAGTCATTTGTTGGTCAGCTGAGGCACACTATAAAAATTGTTTAAGCAACTTGGCTAATTTTCAATAAAAAGCATTGGAGGATGCACAGGTGCACTGCCACGTAGCTTCTCCATTCTCTACAGTGGAGAACCACAAGCAAACAATAAAAGTATCTCTAAGCAGAATAACTGAACAGAAAATACACTTTGGTCTAAACGTCAGTTCTACTTACTACTTTTATGGCTTGGGATAATGCTAATGCAGGGGATTCTAATAACAGTCACTATTTATTCACAGTCAATGTAAATGGAGTTATTAAGTTCTTTTAAGTAATGAGGCAGGTGAAATAAAATCAGTCCTCACCCTGGAGATTGGCACATAAAAACAGATGTGGGCAGAGATGTTTGATTGTGTGCGTTTGCCCACCAATTAAAGAAACAGCAAGAAACCCAAGAAAAGCTTATTAAGAAAACAACAAGGTAGCGTTGAACACAAAAGGATGTTTTTTGATCCTGGGATTTCAGATTTAGCACTTTCTGCTCTCACCAGTGTGCCTATCCAAAGAGACGTACTAACACGAGGAGGAAAGGGAGATGCAAAAGGCAATTTTTCTTCCTGCCAACTTTGTACTGGAAAAATGCCTGGAGAAGCTGAAGGAGTGATACCGAGAGAGGGAAAACAAGATACTATACACGGACTAGAGGATGGACATGAAGAACTGGGGGGGAAAAACCCACAAATTATCCAATCTCTGTACCCGGCACAACCCTAAAAATGAATAGTAAACCATATCATCTTTGTCCATATGCCACTAATTCTATAAAAGAAAGAGTCAGTATGGATTTCAGAAAGGGAAGTTGTATCTCACAAGACTATTACCTCAAACATTGCTAGTCAGCAAGTAAATAAGAGTAAATTGATTGACAGAGATGTGGTGCAGGAAGTCCATTTTATGATTACCAGAAGCAAGGAAAAGATACTAGAAGAAACATTCGTAACTATTTACTCATGGTTGTTGTCTAAGGGAGCTCACTGGACATTTGCTCTGAGCTAGTGTATGCATTCCTATCTCATCCTTTTCTCAGCTAATTTAAGCTGAACAGTTCTGAGGCTTCCAACCCTCTGCTAGATCTGGTTATGATTGGCGAAAGATTGAAAAAGTTATGAAGGGGGGTGAACAAAAGGCAACAAGAGAGACACACAGCAGGAATACACCAGCCTTCTTTCTTCACATTCCTAAATGATTCCAGCAAAAGCTTCTGCTGAAGACTTGGCCATGGTTTTATCTTGAACCATTTAGAATGTAAAAGGACATTTTTCATTGTCTTCAAACATATTTGGATTTAATAATAAAAGTCCCATTGAGAGGACTTTTGTCTTTTAGCTATATGTTCTGTTTCCTGTGATATAATGAAAATTAAAGATCCCAAATGTACACAATTACAATGTTTCTACTGATGCATCAATATTTACACTTCCCATCTAAGTATGGAAGGGAAGATAATCATCTTAATTAGTGTCATCAAGTAGTTTGGCTCATATAATGTATTATCTTAGTTGATTTCATATAGATTTTTTTGCTAGTTTCACATGCTTATCTTACTAAAATCCATCGTTATTACTAAGCAAGGAATTGACCCTACCCAACATTCAAGTGTATTCTGATTTAATAGGGCAGAATTACATACTAGGATGTAAGCTAACACAGACTTTTACACATACACACTATGAAATTCAAAATTGTTGCCTCATTAGATTATGAAGTTAAGTTTAAAGTTGAATCACACCAAAACTTTGGAAAAAAAATTTCCCATACTGAACTCTGCAGCTTGAACATATTTCCTAGTAAAAATGTATTGTTATTTTGAATTGTAAAGGATGGTTTAGAAAATAAATAGAACCATTTGTAAATAATGGCATTAAAGTACCTGTTAGAGATGAAAACAAACTCCTAGCATCATGTTCAGAACACACTTCATTTACAGAGATCCCTATCAACATTTAGATGGAAGTACAGTCAGTGTCTTGAACACAACTGTGTCTGGGTAAGAAGTCACACTGAAAACCTCTGCAGCACAGGAAGTCCTTTCACTTTTCAGAACGTGATTCATCATGCTGGGGAAACGGCAGGAAAGTAACCTACTACTACTTAATAGGCTTCTGCATAGCAAGTTGCTTTGAAGCAGCAGCTGCCCACAGTAAATTTCGCTGACCCTTAGAGCCTTTCTCCAAGTTTTCCAACTGTTTTTTCTCCCGAGTTACAACTCAGTGTTAGGTCCAAGTCACCATCACCTGACAAAACTCAGAAGCTCCAGCGATGTGAGAAAGTAAAACTTTCAGGGATGTTGTCTTTTCCATACAACACCAGCAGAGAGACCTGATGCCATTACATTTACTAATAGAGAAACTTCTCTCTCTCTGAAACAGGGGCTCTTTTAGAGGATGGCATCACACAACATTTAAGTGTACTATTACAGAATGTAAGACAAATAAAATGTTAGATTGCTGGCACAGTAATTAGCAGTCTGTCATGATACCATGCTCTACATTGTACTCATTAAACTTTAAACATGTAACAGTTTAAATCTCCTGTTTTCACCAAAGTGGTGAAAATGAATGGCAGGATAGAACACCCTAACATGTCAATTAATTAAGCCTTATATTAGTTATTTACTCAAGACCTGCTAATCAAATGCACTCCTGTATTTTTTGTTCCAATTCCTGTGAACTAAGTGCCAGCAAATTACTCGTTCTGCCTCACTTCCTCCTTAACCCATTCCTTCTCACCAGACTTTGTGAAACTGAAGACATTATAACACTCTCTGTCAAACAAATCCTATCATTGTCTCCTCCTGTCCTTGTTGACATCAGGTGTCACCTTTCTTCTTGCCTCTCCTTATCTGTTTTCTTTGGAGCCCTCCTCCTCTCATTTCTCCCAGTGCTGATCGTATGTCCCCTTCCTGTCTTCCCCTCCCAATATCCATCTGCTATGAGTTCCAGGCATGCCATAATATTCCCGTATTTAAAAACATACCTTTCACACTGCCACAGTCCATCCTTCTAGAATGAATAAACCACAACAAAATGAGTGACTAAAGATTTTTAAGAAGGTTCACTTCTTTTCTATGAATTCTGCAAATCAGGATATTAGCTACTTTTCCCATTTTCTTGAGCCTCTAAATTCTCATTAGCTTTTCAAATGGACTAGTTAGAGAATAAAAGTTTCATTTAGCTTCAACAGTGGTGAGTAATCTAGCCTGATATAAATGCCTGGCATGGTTATGTTAGTGTTGGAGCTACAACTACACTCTTAATGTTCAAGGTTAGGTAGTGTTGAACACCAAAAATAGAAACATGGAATACTATGGCAAGATGACCACTCGTCCTTTACACTTGCACATATTAAATGGAATGTAAATGTCCTCTTGGTTCCTCACATGAATAAAACATGGTAGGGATCACATAATGGTAGAAAAAAATATTCATTCCAAGTTTGTCTGTCCTCAAATCACAAGTTGGTGGGGTAGCAGAAGAATATTTGCCTTTCTTGGAAATTTGCCTGGGTGGTTAGAAAACGAATATAAAATCAGATTAAATCACCATCAGTGTAGGGTAGACACAAACCTGACCAAAAAACACAAGTCACAGTCAAGCTTTGAACTATGGATCCTTACATTTCCTTTCTCATCAAAGAATCATAAAGAGAATTCTAAAGGGAAATAATTGAAGAACAGTCTCCATCTGGAAAAAGAGAGAATGCATGAACTCAGGTGTCTTACTGGAATGAAGCAATCCTAATTTGGAAAAGAAAGATTACCTTTGAAAATCAATTTTGAAATCCCATTCAAGGGACAAAGTGTTAGTGAGTAGCTCATACTGTTGTTGACAAGTGCAACTTGAGTTGAAAAAGCAAGTTCAGTTTTAAATGACAATACTAAGAGACAGAATACCACTCAATCAAATCTCTGCCTCCTTCAGTTAAGACACTTCAGAGAAATCATAAGCAGAAACTAGACAGACACTAGCAAGTAAAAACACATTGTATATCATTCTCTGTTTTGTAACTGGCATTCCAATTTTAAAGTTGAAAATATTACCACCCATCTTTTGCTGAAATCCTCTCTGGTTTTTTTTTTTTTTTTTAATCTTTAAAAATAAATTTAACATTCAGAGTGAAATGAGGTGAATCTGACATATGGAGATTCTAGGGACAGAACAAATCCAAGCCCTCCAGTATTATTCGAATTTAGTGCAATATGGGAACCTCAGGAATTACAATTGCTTCTAATCAAACTGAAAACAGCATATTGAGGACTAGTCTGAGAAGCAGATCTTACTTTTAGCTAGCAGAAATAAATTAATTCTCTTTTGGTGAAGATCAAAGAATAGCATAAGAGCCTACAATGCTTGGCCAACATCATTTTGTCACAGCAGCTCCAACGGCTATCATAATATAACTAATAAACCCTGTTATTATACATCTTTGAGCCAGTGTGATATCTTTAGTTCCATGCACTACTTTAGTCCTTCTGGTTTTCTGGCAAGAGTAATCTTAATTGACTCCTCTGATGCAAGCCTGGAGTGAATTCACACAAATGCTCCTTCTTTTTCCAGGCATGATGGTGCAAACAAGGGAGGAAAGCAAAGCTGTGAGTAAAATAATTTATTCAGCAGCAAATGCTAGATCAATATTTAAAAGTAAGCAAACAAAACTCCAACTTAAGTGCACTGACAATTCCTCCTCTCACATCAACGATGCCATTAAGTAGATACAGTAAGCAAAACTTTTTTCCTATGGTACCAATAGGAAAAAAGTCATAGGAAGGCTCTCTGCAAAGGCCATTTCAGTACGGCCAGATAGTAGCCAAATATTCCCCAGCAAGTTGCGAGACCTTTTTGTCCAATAAAAATGAAAGGTCCTGAGAAAAACAATGTAGCAAAGGCTGTAAAGAGATTGAAATTAGTTTTTTTAACTGATGGAGTCAATTATTTTGCTAGCATGAACCTATTTTTGATGGCATAGAATGAAAATACTTGTAGCTGAATTAGCATATTTCTGAATAGTTCTTCTGGAACAATTTTTTCATGGATCATGCAAGTTTCTTTTTTTGATACCTGCTGACTTCCCAACAGTTTTGTGACATGGACAAAATGGCACTTTTTTTTTGATACCCACACTTATTTTTAAATTTTGTTTATTATTCAGTTAAGCAAGGCAAAAAGGTATCTATTTCATGCCTGTCTATACAGGTTTTTTTCAATTAGGGTAATCAACCTAGTATAAAATAATGAAGTTACTGGTTTCTGGAGAGTAGAAAAAGACCAAAGCCATTTACAACTGTGTGCAGAAAATGTTTTTCTTTTCTTATTTCTTGTTTTCAGTTATAATTACAAGCTATATGTGACGTTTAATACAGAACATCAAGTTCCACTAATGAAGACAGAACATTCAAGGCCAATTGTTTGTGCATTTTATATCAATTACATAAATAGATCCTTTCTTTTACAGAAGGTTTAAAATTAATATCTGAAAACAAACAATCCCTCTCTCACCCCTTTCCCCCAATGAATTGCCTCATGGTCTAAAGAATGCACAGCAATCAACAATCAATTAAATATATGGAACAGAAATGAACATTACTGACATATGATATTTTATAAAACTATGTGTTAAAGAAGATTTTAAAACTTGGAGGTGAAATCTTTATAAGATAGTTATTTGCATGCACTGCTTTAGAAAATTCTTGTTTCAACAGAAATAAAAAAAATTATGGCAGTATAGCATAAATAAGTGGAGGCTGAAGGATCAGATACAATGAAACAGTGAATTTAGGAGATCTAAAAATAAGAGCCTGTGCAAATGCCCCACAGTTTTCGATACAGGAGTCGCACTGGCCTCCACCTAAAATGACCAAATGCAATTTAGCATAATTTAGAAACAAGATAAAATTATGCATACTCTATTTTCCATTAACAGCCTTACAACCCTGAACTGAGAGTGCGCCAAGGCTCCACCTTAATCTTCCAGGCTTTTCAAGGGAAGTGACATTCCTAAATTCCACATCAGGCTGACAGTAAACTCCTGAATTGTCCCCAGAGACTCCTCCCATATCTGTTACTATGCCCTTCTGGTTACAGTCTTAGCCCTATCACACAAAGTTTACTGCAGCTCCTGATCATTGTAAACTGAGCTTATTTTTATGCCATATTTTCACCTCCTGCATGCAAATTTAATTCCTCATTTTGTTACCTATTAAAAAGAGCAACCTGGTCACTCTGTACAGAAAGATTTGATCACAAAGTACCTAAAAAAGCCATATAAATGTATCAGGATGATCAAAACATGGAAGTATGTGTTGGAAAGGGGGTGCAGACAAAAACTCAACTAAGAAAACAACAAAAAAACAGTCTAAAATTTCCTTAAACATTTCAGATTTCATACATACTAATGTGCATTGAGTTGTCAGAATGTCAAAATTTGCATAAAAAGAAGAGCTCTGTTTAGAAACAAAGAAATTGCCTTAAGAAATAAAGCTTTCATAAAAAAAAAAGAAAAAATAAAAAAAAGAGCAAAGAAGATGTATTGAGTTCCCAACTCACTATATGCAGAAGTTGAACCAAAGAGAAATCAAAGTTGAAGAATATGATGAATCCTTTATTTCCCCACCATTTGCATATGAATAAAGAGAATTGATACCAATGATATAGCACTAATTGTTAAGTTCTGTGAGGAGAGAAAAAAACCCAAACATAACACCTAGTAGGAGTTAGGGTCACAAAAAGAAAAAAAAGCTAAAATAGAAAGTTGCAGAGTAAACATCTGCAAGTAATGCTACTGTTGAGAGAAAAGGGAGAAGCAAACGCTCACATAGGCCATTACCACGCAGCCTGAAACTTAAAGCAACACAATTGGCACAGGATTTTTCTTGCAAGATCAAAAGGAAGCAGCAATGCCATCTGCTGTTTGCTTTGAAAAATTGTTAGAGCAGATGTTCCCATGTGTGGACCCTCTATCCCTTCTACTAAGAAACCACTTGAAAAATAACCATGAAATAACATGGGGAAAACATCTGCATGGAATACAGAAGACCACCGGTAGTGAAGAACAGGAAAGCCAAGAGAGGAGGAGAGAAAGCACTGGAGCAATTCAAGCACGTCTAAGCCTAGGTCAGAGACAGGCACCCCGTTGTGTGGCATAACCTCCATATGTATACATATGTATAACCACTCACTGGTTGTCTTTTCCTTTCGTTACTCAGCAGGAGGAAGCCAGATTTCTCATCCATTGGACCTATGTCAGGCAAGGCACTCTGTGTGCATAGTAAAGCCAAACACCACAAAGAATGTGCTAAAGAGCCTGTGTGGTGAGGCACAAGAATGACTTACTCCTTCCTCTCCCATTCCACAGGCTTATATCCCACCTAGCACAATAAAAACACAGTAGTGTATTTCTCATTATGGGTAGAGAAATTATATGCTTTCCACATTTCCAAAACTGCTTTTATTTCAAAATGGTTAAATCTTCATCAATTTATACTAAATCTTCTATGTATTCTGACTAATCTTTCAACAAGTTCAGTACAATCACAGTCACCAAGATGTTATGGTACCATGCAAATGCTATAGGAGGTAAACAGAAAGAAGTCACCTGAATGTCTTATGTGTATCCTACGAGTCTTAAAAGGACTACATTTACCAGTCCTATAGCATTGTTAGAGATGAATGCAAAATATATTACCAGCAATGAGACTAGCTTAAAAATATATATAATATCAAAAGACATTCTAGATAGTTGAGAAACTGGACTGTTATTTTGCCTGAATTTTAAAAAATGTTCATAGCAGAACATTTACAAAGAACTGAATGATTTGTACAGCATGTAATTTTAGTGAAGAAATTATACACTATGACAAAGTTCTGCAAAAATTGAGTGGATGACAAGCATAATTTTAAATAGTCTGAAGAAACAAACTACATTAAAAAGTGAATTTTTTATTTCAGTGGAGACACCAAGGAAAGTGTTCTTTTCTCTTGACCTTATGACCTCACATTTTAGAAGCTTACTAAAAAAATTAACTCAAATAGCACTACATAGATATTCTATGTACAGGCATATTGAAATCGCCTGTGAATTGCCTGTGAATTTCAAGTTGTCCTTGAAATTGTGCTGCGTAATTTCTTTGCAGACAGAAGCCGGTAAAGGGGAGTGTTTTTTGTTAGAACAGCATGTTCTTCAAGCTCCTTCTTGTTCTCAGCTCATAATGTGCTTGCCAATGTATGTATGAATAGACCTGTTTCTTTCCTGAAGCCATGGAGGACCAGAGTGGACAGTAACATTTTTTGACCTATCACCTGTTCACTATAATTTTAGGGAAGGGATAACAATTTGTTATCTTTGTTATTAGCAGACTGCTGAGTTGTGATCTGTACACTATAATATTTTATTCCTGACTAAACTAGACTGAGTGAAGACTTTCTAAGACTGATGAACTGGTAGATTTCAGCTTTTGGAGTACATAAATGTTAGGGCTTGGATGGAAAAGCATCTTGCACAGACACACTTCCAGAAAGAACCCATAGAAATTTACTGAAGATTTTAAGAGATAAGAACTCTTCCTGCTGTAGCAGTTCTTACTGTGCACCACTGATGGACCCCTTAAATTATTGCAATGACATTGTAGATAAATACTTGGTTAAACAAGTAAACAAAACTCACTTCATTTTTTATTTTGAAATTGCAGCCACCAGGATTGCTTGAATTGACCATCAAGAGAGTCAGTCATTTAGCTATTCTTCTTTTTGAACAGGGGCAGGAAGCTCTGGTCATCTCAGACTGCATTCTGAGATGCAGATACCAGCCTGTTTCAAGGCATGGTTGTTAAGATTCCAAGAATGCACTATTACATCCCTACAGCAAAGTCAAACACTGGATGTGAGAAAAAGCCACAAAGAGGATTGGGCTGGTTCTCTCTCTCCTTTCCCCCTCCTCCCGTCCCCATCCCTATTCCCCACTCCCCGCCCCCCCTTCCCGAAGGAACATTTTCTCACATGTTCTGGGACCCTTCTAGTGCAAATTAACAAAATTCTCCCCTTTCACCACCACACTGGATAAAATGCCAAGTACAGACGGTATCACATATTATTCCAGGAAAGAGATAGGTTCTAAAAAGACTGAAGGATAAGCTTGGTGAATGCTTCCATTCCCAACAGACTAAACTGAGAAAAAAAGCAGCTATATGAGAGATGCTGGCACTTTACTACATGTTTGTCTGTGTGTCAGATGGCTGCTTTCTGTGAGTTTATCACAGACCAGACACATGTGAGCCAGTCCTTCAAATAACAATAGAAGACAGAACTATGTGTGCACACGTGGATCCAACCAACAAGATAAAACAAAGGTGTACATACAGTGAGTTACCACACACATATTTCTTCTTTCTGCCAATGACTTTTGGTTTCTTTTTCATTTCTTCTCCAGCTTGCTCTTTCTCTCTTTTCTTTCTATTTCTCCCTGCTTCTAGTGACTCAAAAGAAAAATAAATCAGACTTACAGTAGGCCATGATAAACATCCGTGAGAAAGCAAGAATTTCCTATTTATATATCCAGAGCCTGGTCCTCTGATAATTCAAAATACAAGCTCTTTTCTTAATCTTATTTGAAGGTTGTGTTATCACTCATAGATCAGAAATTAGTGGATTGATTACAGGCAGCAAGACCCAGCAGTATACTTAAAAGGTAAGGATACTCAACAACAGCTTCTACTAATATCCTCTGAGAAACCAAACACACGCAAAAGTACTGTATCTGCCATCTAAATGAATGAATTTCAGTGATTGAAAATTATTCTGTCAAATTTTGCCAATCTGTGTTTTCTGAAACTAGAACTTTTACATGGGCAAAACCAAATCTTCAAATAATCTGCAAGTTTAATGCTTTCACTAGGAATTTATGGGTAAGACAGAACCTAACAAAAGTACACAATAATTTTTTGGTTTCTGTAATTTTATTTATACTTTAAGACAAAAAAAAGGTGCAACATTATTTCTGTGAACACCCACAGCTGAACAGTTCTTTGTCTTGTATTACCAATTGGTTACATATACCTCTGCATTATAAAATCTCTAAACAAAACTATATGAAGATTATAACAAGTTGTTCTGACACATTCATACAGCTGTGTCTTTTACTGTAATTTAAACATATCATGAATTTTCTGGATTTATGTACTACTTTCCCTTGTGAGGTTGAAGCTGGAACTGTAGTATGTACTAGGTTTGCTTCAGGTGAGTATGAGATAAAAAAAAATTATGCTTTGTCCCAGAAGATATTCTTACTGAGAAAATATCTCAAAAAGACAATTTTTTTTTTCAGGGGATAGAGCTGCATAAAATTGCTGCCATTATCTTATCAGTGACTGCCTCTATCCTGTAGGATATCCTGTAGGAAAATTATCTCCCTCTGCAAAGGATTCTAGAAATGACACATGTATGTGTTATCAGGAGGAGCAGAATAACTGATTTCCAATGTTTGTTGTCTGTGTGATAGTCCCTATGTACAAGCAGAAATGTTGCTGGTTCAAACTGCAGAGAAAGAAAGCAATAAATCAGTGTTGTGGGGCAAATTTCAGTACTACTGATCTATGAAGTGAGATATTCATATTTAAAAACATTATTAGATATGCACCTAATATTTTTATGGATTCAGCTTTATACTTTCCACTTTTGATTCAAAACTTCAAGCAGGTCCAGGAATGACCATTTTCCAGGAAGGATCATCTTTTTCTTCCATTCACCTGGGGTGATGCATAATGATAATTTACATGTTTTACAAGCTGGAAGCATCACTGAAAATGGAATGCAAGCTGATTCCGATTCAGACAAATTGTGTTGATACGCACAGTTTTTGTAAAATATTCTCTCTCCACACCCCTATTTTCTGTAAGGAATACTGTTACATAGGCTCAGTTCTTCCCCTGAGTCATTAATCTTAGAGGCCTCAGCTGGGAATCTCAAACTGTGAAGCAGCTGTCAGTGCTTAGAAGGAAATGTGAGCAGCCAGAATGAACTCTGGAGCTGTTGCCTGCTTGTTGCTGCCATCGTGCAACAACACTTGTCAGATCTACAATACTAGAAACACACATTTAGAGCTTCCTAAAGTGATTTAAACAGCTGCTAGATTTAGGGACTTTTCTACTCATAAATATTCAATATTTTCAGTTTAAAGGCTGTTTTTAATGAATATGTCCCAAACTGTAGAAATTAAAAAAAAAAAAAAGCCAATTCTTTTCTTTCTTGTAATACTTGTAATTGTCTATCTCAATCAGAAAACGGATCTCTTTAACTTCTCTAAAAATACAGAAAATATCATTAACAAATCAAAAAATCTTCTCCAATTTTTTTAAAAAAAGAAATGTTATATTTCTGCATTACGTTTTACCTTCAGTAACTTATAAAATCAAAAGAAAGAAAAGCAGCTGTTTTGAAGCTCTGGTTTATATCTTTATAGTAGCCCAACTTGCATGTACAACAAGAAGATATGTGAGGGTGTTGACTGTTCTTATGATCTCAGACCCAGGCTGCATATTTCTATGCAATATTCTACCAGGAAATTCACCATACATTGGGCACTGAAATGCAGTATCATAAATTTACTTCCAATTAAATTTGCCACATATTGCCTGTATTATTCCTTATCCTTGTAGGCTGCCAAAGGAGGTAGGGAATACTGGACTATACCCAGGACTTTCAATTCATGAGAATTTATGTTTGTGAAACAGCATGCTCCTTGGGCCTATAAGCAAGATAGACAAGGAAGCAGAATTAGAAGCCAACACACTGTGAGCAGTTGATGAATGTGTCTAGCTTTGTAAAGAGTCACATCTGGTATTATAACTTTTTGCCTCTCTAAGTTTGGAAACCAAAAACATACAGTCTTCTTAAGAATTTTGATGCACAAACCTTTTGAAAACATGCTTCATACAGGAAGCATTGCTAGCTTAGCAGCTGAGTCAGAGATTTAATGATAAGTATGATGAAATTTGGTAAGCAAGCAATATTACCTTCTCTTGATGCTTTCCAATACCAAGACTGTCCTGAAAATAACTTTGAAAAAGCTAATAACTTATTAGTTTTTCCCTATTTTTCTCTTGCTGTCTACTTCTGAATATGTTTAGTAGTTGCTGCTGGCAGTAAGAAGCTTAGCAGAACACAGACAGAAATGAAGATTTTAAAGAAGGAATCAGATGCCACTGGCTAATATTGATGTAGAAGTTAAGAATCCAAAAAGAGAATGATTTGAAAATAACTGTTTACTGATGTAGCAAAGCCAATTATCTTCAAATGATTGTCTGCAAGTCTATCAGCTACAAATTCACTTTTCCTAATTTTACATGAAAATGATGCAATGATTAATTTTGTTATTTTAGGGACTGAGAGGACTCAAATCTAAGAGGTACTGCCCTGTTTCCACAAAACAGCTTTTGTGTTTTCTGAAATAAGTGACTCACCCACAGATATACCTTTACCACGATATATGGAGTAGTATCAGAAGACACTGAAGGTTGTCTTGTTTGTAGAAGACAGGAAAAGATAGTCTTCTAATGATCTCAGAACAGGAAAGGTAACCTTGCCTTGGAACAATGACTGTATTCTTCCCTTTATTCTCTTCATACCTGTTTTATAAGTTTTGTTCCTACCTTAAACTGTTAGTCAAAAGAGATGAAGAAAGAAGGAGGGAAATTTTGAAATTGAATTATTTTCATGAAATACAGTGTTTCCCTTCTAGCTCTCAGAAAAGGTGACAACTTCTGTGTAACATGCAATTTATATGCCAAAGTTTGAAGCAAAAACATCTGCATAGAAAATTCCTACTGAAACAAAGAAACTAATAATTTTCTCAGAGCAGAAAAAATGTATTCACTCGTCCAAAACTCTGAACATTAGCTTTATTTCTATTCACCAAAAGATGCCATTAACAAAATATTTGGAATGCTATCAGAGTTTAGCTTTCAATTCAAGTCTTTTCTAATAGTCGTAACTATAAGTGGGGATAACATCCATAATGTTTAAAGTTTTACTTTGAAAAAGCTTTTACAGATGTATGCTTTCAGAATAGATTTTATGTAGGGAATTCACTTGGACAGTCTTTCCATGTGAATAACAGTGAGCCTGCTGAACACATTCAGAATGCAAGTCTGCAGCCAGAACCCCCAAACTCAAGACTGCTGTGAACAAGTCTGATCCGTATAATAATTTTGTCTTCCTTTATGAGTGTTGGCAAGGTTGATTTTCTCTACTGCTATTGTACAGTTCTGAAGAGGTACATAAAAGCCAGCGTTGAGGATGAACTCTGAAACACAGCTTAGAAATGATGATGAATCTTTGGCAATAAGAGCAGTTAAACAGGCAAATAAATAACAAAGTATAGTTCATGAGGAGGAAATTTCTGTATGTATATCAGACTTTTGGGTACTTTTTGAGATTTACTGGATCAGCATAGTCTAATGAAGAGCTACAGAGAATTCCCCAACTATTCATCCCCTGTATTCACAGGAAACACGGGATGCATATCATCTGTCATAATGGACTCTGCATGTCCTTCCAGTATATTTAGTTTGGCCTTCTGGCATTTTCCTCCATCTCATTTGGTTCATGAATGGCCTCCTGAGTCACAAAAAACATTGTGTATTAGGAGTCTTACACTGATCTTTTCCATGGCAGGGGGTTTGGAACAAGATGATTTTTAAGATCCTTTTCAACCCAAACCATTCTATGATTTTATGATCTTGCCACCCTTTGCAAAACATTGAACCTTATGACATGGATGTAGACAAAAGAGGTGGTTTGAACCTACCAAATTCACATTTTCACCCAAGGTTAGACTCCCACTGCAATTTTAACCTTCTTTGGAATATCAAGCTTCAATGTTATTGTCCTGCAGTATCCCCAAGATAGCATTCTTCAAAAAAGTGATGACTGTCCCTGTCTGATGCCTTCAACATTTTGGAAATCAGCAGCCTACTGTTCTGCAAAAGTGAGTTGATTAACAGTGTGGCTCCCTTCATAAAAGTTAGATTTTCACAGCCAAACTCAAACACAACAGTGTGCTTTTACAGCTGTCTTGTTTGCAGTTCTGTATAGTTTTGTCTGATTTGTATAGTGCAGACATTTGTATAGTTTGTAGTTCTGTATGGTTTTGTCCATTTGTAAGGGACAGTGAGTCTCAGGTTCATTGTAGGCAGTTTATTGAGATGTAAATATCAATTATTTATGGTTTTCAAATAATTCACAGGTTGCCTTTTAATCATTTTGATAGTCAAAATGTTTTCACTAAGTAGCTCAGACAAACACTAAAATGCATTAAATCAAGTTAATTGCAATATCACTCTTTTGTCAACGGATATATCACTTATCTTTTTGATTTACTTACCAGAGGCTTCTTTTCACTAAGCACTATATTCCCAAATAATGCCTAAACAAAAAGAATCCTCAAAGGAAGCAGCATTCTGTTTACTGGAAAAGCTGCATATCTTTAATTTTAATAAAGTCTACTTAGGCCCTACTGTGATAATTTTCAGTATTTTAATTTTTGTCTAATAGTGATTTCCTTAATATAATAGGCCTTTCTTTAACATTTAACCAACAAGGAAAAGGATACAACCTCAGATACAGCTTTTCAACAACCTTCATCAGAATGCCTAATAAACAATAAATGAAGGGATTATTAGAAAACATCCTGAGAGAATGAAAAATTATTCCTTTTGCTTATGAAAAATATTTTGTCCAAGGTTAGATGGAAGGATTTTGAAAATATGAGAAAATAAATACAGATTTCCTGAATCTGTGTCTTAGGACTTTAACTACAAATCTTCTTGCATGGGTACTGGCTACGAAGCATCAGCATGACTGACAATAAGCCTCAGTACTTGATGATCCATCTAAACTTCTTTTTAAAGGTAAATAACTTTTAAAAAATATATATATAAATAATATTTTTAAAAG
>WBMY01015310.1:62821-141402 GCA_013397315.1 Donacobius atricapilla
TAACTTTTAAAAAAATATATATATAAATAATATTTTTAAAAGTAAATAACACCTACCTGTATGACAAGAGAATGCAAATTGGCAATTTTTATATGATAACCTGTTGTAATGAACAACTACAAAAAGGGAAAACTAGACAGTCACAGACTCTAATGGATACAGTAAATATCACCAGAAAAAACTTGATAGCAACTTCAGGCAAATTTCCTGCAGTGCTTGACAGTAAGGATAATCTAAAGAGAATTTTCATTATGTTGCAAGCTTGATACTTCTGAGAGGGGGAAAAATTAAAATAAAAGAAGGAACATTTTAACTACTTCCACAGAATAAAAATTCAAGAGAAAGAATATCAGGACTATTAAACTAATCTTGTTTTCTATAATGTCAAAATTTCCTTCTGGCAGTATTGAGATAATCAGTTTTCCAAGATTAAAAAAAATTAATTTCCTAGCATGCCAATTATATTTTTAAAACATAAAACATATTGTGAAATCAAACATAATGATTGTTACAAGCTGAAATAAATGTTATACATAATTACCAAAACCACACACACAAGTCCAGAAAAAATCATTGAAATAAAACATTTTATCATATCAAACACCTGCATTTTTGAACTTAATTTAGAAAAGTGTTGGAATAATTTCTATTATTATTGAGAAGTTATCAAAACAAGCTACTCCCACAAAACATTTTATTGCACCAAAAATGCATTTTTATCTTTTTTTAAAGAAATCTGTTTCATTAAAAATATTTTAATTAGTCTGGAAACAGATGAGTTCAGTTAATCTGCTGGAATGTGTTACAGAGCCTACAGGGGGTTTGAACAATTAGTTCCTGCAGCTGGGAAGCCTTGGCTCTTCAATTAGTGCCTAAAAGTTGTGGAGTTTTGTTTCCACTCCTTGAATAACAACAGAATGATCAAGATGCTGGTCTATCACATACATCCAAGAACCCAGGAATGACTGAGTTATATACTGAAAGCACACAGCCATAAACCATAGAAAGGAAATGCATGTAAAGGCTGCCCCAAAAAGTCTCCTGCATCGAGAGTAAGGTGGAACAGGGCCATTTCAAATCTGTGTGGTTGCTTTTTCTAAAGGAGAATTATTAGGTTTCAAAATCTAATCAGCATGCAGCATGAGTAGTGTTAGCAGCTACATATTCCCTCTTCATTCTGTAAATACCGAGGCACAGAAGACAAGCCAGCTTAATTAAATGCTTCCATCAAAACCAAGTTACATTTACTGCTCCTTCTGCAGCTTGTCTGTGGAATAAATTAAATGTCTTTAAGTCTGAAGTTTGTTTGGTCTTTAAACCTACTTGCCCAAAGATACTGCAAAATAATTTCACTGGCCTTGGTCTCAACACCTTTCATCTGTGCAGCAGCAAAATCTCCCGTGTCAATATGATGGAGCTCAGGCATTAATACACTGTTGCCTTTACACTTTAGTTGATTTGGAAGTAACTTATTCCACCAAAGGTGAATCCCATTAGTGTAAGTCGGTCCTAAGACACAGTGTGTGTGAGGATGTGAGGACTGACATCAGCAAAGCAGGTCACCGGTGTATTTTTTCCTTTGTGTGATTATTATTATTATGCATACATGCTTGGTTTTTCATTTAGCTCTTAAGTTTAATGTTTACTTGACCCTACAAGAACAAATTACAGAATATTTGCCTACATGTGAACATTTGGCAAGGCATATTTTTCTAAATAAGACATTGTTCTATTCTCACGATTCATATAAAAGACCTCATACTATTGTGGACATTTAAGAGTTATCCAGGAAAATACCTAACCACACAAAAATGTCTGCTTTAATTTATTGATTCATTTTGGACCATCATGGAAACTTAGGGCCTAAAAATATCTTACCCATAGGCTTTATGTTCGCATTTCATATGTACTGGGAATGACTGACTGTACTAGAGGCCCTTGGTACCTGTTGCTGAAGTTTCTGTACTCAGTATTTTTCTTGGATTGGACTTGCAGCCAACTGGTTGTAATTGACCCTCTACTGGGACAAGTTAGGATAAGAACATATGCCTTTCCTTAAAAAGAGAGAGAGAGAAAAAGAGAAGGAGAAAGGGAGAGAGAAAGAGAAATATCACCAGTATTTATTTTAAGTTGCCTTCATTTCCAACTTTTCTGGCAGAATATCAAGCTTCTGTCATAATGTAGAACTCCAGTTAAAGCAGCTCCTGGAAAAAAAGACTACATGAGGAATTCTACCTAACTAAAATATAAAATTTAAGAATGGAGCAGCAGAGTTATTTCTGCCCTGTAGGGTAGACAGTCCACTTGATATTGCCATAAGATTTCTGCACATGAAATGCCAGGCTGGCATCTCTCTTTAGGGTAGTTATTAGTCAATTTGTCATACTTCATGCAAACATAAATTACTAAATTATAACTGCAAATGTGAAAACCTCCAATAGTCTTTACCTCAGGCCAACTATTTCTAGGCTAAACAAACTTGACACCAGTCTTCAACAGCAATTGTAACAATTCCACGAGGATCTCAAGGAAATTACTGGCTGTACTGTATGAAAATATGCAAATTCTATCTAATTTTTAGTCTATGAAAAGGGAACTTTAAATTTAAAGTTTTGCATGCAGAAAAATGCATTAAAAACAGAGCTAGTGTCTTTGCATAAATCTTTCATGCAACACAAAGCTTTAGAGCATGTAACTGGAAACTATCACCATCTTATCTTCGTTGGTGAAGCTAGCTGTATTCTCATTTTTGACATATAAAGTACCTTTGAAATCAACAGTCCATTCCTAATGAACTCAGCATCCCCTTGTTCCTGTCCCAGTGCCTAAATACAAGTAAACCTACTGGAAATCATCCTTTTCTGCTTTATGCAAAGGTTTTCTGTTTTGAAAAATGCCATGCATAAATCTCTTCCTGTTTTAGAAATATGAATATTTCACATTTTCATACCCAAATTTAAACACTAAGTTGCCAAACACTGACTGATGAAGTGTAGTCCATCCTCAGACACATATTCCTTAATTAGGCATTGAAATGCTCCAACCTTTATGAAAAAGTACCACAGTGGGGAACAGCCTACATAGCCATAGACTCCTGTGGTATCTTTAATAAATACAAATATTTGGTGGCATTTTTAGGCTTTGCTTCCAAAAGGCAAATCAACAGTATCTCAGCATCTGTTAATGCTACATTAGGACACTGATGCAACATTTAACAGATAATTTAACCTCTCCCAGTTGTATCCACAACTCCCAAAACAAAAGCCATGCATTCCTGACTGACAGTTCAACCTCAACAGCAGCTTTGTTTGCCACAGAGATGCGCCCTTCTCCAACTTACTGATCAGAGCATTAAAACTAGCACAGTCCTCGGCTTAGACAGCATTAATTAGTTAAATATTAACTACTGAATCTATAGTAATGTCATATAGAGACTCAGAACAAGGAGCAGATATATGTGACCTAATGTTTTCTAGCTGGATTGAAATAGTTGTTCCCTCTTTGGTGGTAAATGGCTTTTGAGCTGCTGCATGTCCCAAAAGACAAAACAAGGAAAGGCCTTTTCCACAAGGAAAAAGCAGCACTTGTGTTCCATGAACACACTTCTCACCCTTCTGCGAACTGCGCACCTCATGTCTCTCAGTCCTCCCACTCCTCTCTGGCCCTAGCTGCATTTCTGGGCCCATAGGAGCTGTAATGGACTTACAAGCTACATAATTGCTCTGGGTGATTTCATCAGCAGCGGCCACACAGCCTTGGGCCCGGAGGAGGTAATATTAGACAACAACAGAGCATCTGTTCAGTTTTATTTTAACATACCAGACAGTCACGGAACAAAACATTTTTCCAAATTGTTGGTATGAACACCAGGATGGCATTAATGTGGACAAAATGCCATGAGCTACACTGCCACCCATGACACCAGGTACAGCTGGAGTCTTTGGAAGTATCCATAACAAAACTGGCCTCAGCAGTCTTGCTGTCTCAGCTCAGGTATCCACCTATTCACCATCAAAAGAAAATTGTCTCCTGACACACAAGTAGTTCTGCAGAGAAATTCCTGAATAGTTCATGGGCATTACTCCTTTACAGAAGGAAAAAATACAGATCTCATACTACTTTTTACACTGTTGGCAGGTGACGATAATCTGAAAAAATATTAAATTATGCAGAATGAGAGAAGTTTTCTGTATCTCCCTCTGTTTCTTTTTTTAAAGCAGAAACTTAACCTCTCCTATGGATTTAATGCCATAAATTGTTGCAGCCAAGATGTTTATAAAAGACATGTTATCAAAACTGGAATCATCAAGAAATTGTATCAGAAGACACTGTTTATGTACAATTATGCCAGTCTTTCCTTCCTCCCACCCCCTTTTTCTTTCCCTCTTTTTGTTTCCTTTGCATAGATCCACTTAATTCCATCTCTTCGTGCAGGCAAAAGCTGACAGTTGCATGACAAGGAATGTTTCCCTTTATAAAAGCCCACTTCCTCTCTGTGTAGTTTTAGCCTCATTGAAATGTTTCCTATTAAGCTCAATCAAGGCAGCAATTATCTAATTACTCACTTATGCTTTTCTAGTCAAAAATTGTACAACCAGGCATATTAGAGGGTTGCATACATGTTTATTATTGTTTTTATATGTCCCTGTTTAGGTTTAAGAAGCAATCAAATATTTTTACAGTACTTTTGTACTGCCCCTAAGTCTGCTTGCTACAATTTTCTACTACAGTAGGTCACAAAACCACTTCTATGCCTCCTACCAATTCCACAGTAGGTAGATGATAATTTCAGAATCAAGTTACAAACTCATTTCATACCAATGGGCTTTGCATATATAAGTTTGTAAAGAAAAAAAGATCTAAGGGAACTTTAGGTCTTCTAAAATTCACCACACTTATGACAAAACTCAAGTTAAAATGGATTTCACAAGGCCTCCAAAACCCTCACATCTTCTATACCTATATGTTTTCCATAGAATGATCCTCGAAATCAAGAGAATCAATAATGAAGGTGGTTTATATTCTTCAAATGAGATATACAATGAACTTATTGCCATAAAGAACCTTGGCAGCCAACCAACAATGACTGGGTTTTTTTACTAAAGTACAAAAGAAATTACACTATATAAATGTACACCGTGCCAGTCTTGGTTTGCTATCAAGTTCTTGCTCTATATGTAGACTGCTATAATTTTGTTATTTCTCTGAAAAATACTTCCTATCAAAAAATTATTTTTTAAAACTACGGAAGCTTTTAATGCATGATGCTTTGTTTTAGAATGCCTAAAGACCTTCTTCCTCATAAAGACATGAACAGAATTGTATTAAAAATGTCTTCACACAATCTTTAGACCATACAATTCTGAATGACTTGAATTCATTTTAGTGATTATCTTTTGGAAACTGACTTGAGACTTTGGACACCAGTTTCTAGGCTCATAACCTAACACTATAGTACTTTAGTAATAGCTACATTTTCACAATGGTGCTGAACGACCATCCATTGAAACCTTGACCTTTTTTCCTACCCCACATTACGAACTCAAAATCTTTGACCCTTTTTCAGTGGCACTTGAATTGCATAGTTTGGGTCATGAACATTTAAAGCTCCATTTGAAGCCTAGAAAGTTTTTCCCAGGTCCAAAGCAATCTTGCATTCTAACAGCTGACTCAGAGTCATTCTTCCAACATGGTTTTAGCTATAAAACACAGTACGCCTTTGGTAGGCTCATGCTGGTTGGTTTTCATACTGAAACTTCTGTTCTGTGAGACAGATTATAGCACAAACACAGCCACAGAAAACTTCTAACCTGTGTTGCAGAAATACCACAGCTTTGACTCTTCACATAAGGGTTCCTGCAATACATGACAAGGATGACTGAAAAATTCCCTTTGATTTCATGTGGTCCATAAACAAAAGGCTAAGTCTTTTTATAACACTTACCAGTGTAAGAGTAGAAGGACAGGACATACCAGCAAAACGCTTCTTCCCCCAAACAGTGCCTAGGAGGGCACAAGACCCACTCCTAATCTCACCTTCATGTCAGTACTGGGGAGATGCTGTGTTCATGTATAAGAGAACAGCAGTGTTCTCTGCGGCAGAGAAACCTCAGCCTTCCTGCAGATATTCTGTCTTGGGCTGCAGAACGTAAGCCAGTTCAAGCCCATTCACCCTTTCCTCCTCAGGCCACAGACAGATTGCACCTATCAAAGACAACTTGTCACTCCTTTTAAATTTCGAGTTACTTTATCAATAAAGACTGCTTGAAATTCAAGGGAGTATTTAACCATTTTAAATAGGAAAACGCAAAAAGTATAAAACATTAAACATTTCATGAAGACAAAATTACTTATCAGTCAGGGTGTAAGAATTAATGTTGCAGAACATGATTCTAGAATTACAATTGCATTATCCCCTGTGCATGAGACATGCTACATCTACATGGTTTTAAAGCACACACAGTGAGTCTGGAAACACTTAGCAGTGACAGCCTGCACTGGTGTGTAGGAAACATCTTTAATTTCTAGACCCAAGACATCTGGGACAAAAGTAGAACTAAATTATGTTCATCACATGGCTGCCCTTTATTAACTTGCAGATTATAATGCTTTTTTTTTTTTTTCCATCAAGTTTTGAACATATCCGGATGTCTAGTTTTTAAAGTGAAAATGTTCATTATTTAGGGGAAGATAATTTTACAGAAAAAAAAAGAAGGAATTTCAGGCTTATGTTGTCATAGCTAGAATGTAAATGGATACCTATAGAGTATTTCATAAATTCATGAAATGTACTGTTTTTCCCACCACCTGACTGTGATGTTGTTTCATATATATTATCAACAAAAATACAGCTGCCTGGAGTTTCTGGAAGATATATGTACAGAGCACACACTCACACTCCATATACGTGAAGGTAATATCCATGTGAAAAATTGGAGAGGTATGTAAAACGCATGACTGCATCACCTGCCCACTAATCCAGCTCCCTGGGAATTACTCTAACATTCCAAACTACTGAGCAGCTTCAAACAGTTGCCACTGAAAAATGAAAAAATAATAAAAAGGAAAGAAAAATAAGGAAAACAGCCCTAAACCTCCAAACATGACAGTGAAATCCTTCTCCATTTCATTTTCTCTTACATCTCTACAAAGTATTCCCCTAAATTAAATAATGAGCCACCTTGATCTGAACAACAAGATAAACAAAGTCAATTTTAACTGAATTTTGAACTTCTACCCTTAGAAGTGGTACACCAAAATCCAGCCCTTTTCCTGATGGAGCTTAACATTAGAATGGTATTGACTAAAAAAAAAATTTCTAATAACTGCAGCTATGATGAACAGTTCCAATTTTAAAAAGCATTGAAAGAGTCAGAATTCCCAACATCCCAATGCAATGATCACTATATCCTTAAGAATGAGCACAAAGAAATAGTCAAGCTGCACAGATATTTTAATTTCAATTTAAAACCCCTCAACCCTACTGTGATATTACAATATAACTTTCAGTGCAAAACTGTTGTAATTACAGCAAAAATATGTTCCGTGTAGATCTTTATATTACAGGAGAAAGACATTCTTAATATCTGTATCCTTATTAGGGCTTTTCAATGATAGAAAACCTTTTGTTGCCACCAATAATAATCCAGATGGGTCAGAACACGGTAAGATACAGAAAACTTCTTAAAGGATTTTGAATAATGACGCATAAAAATGTTTAGTCTCATAGAACACTCTATGGCATTATTGTAGTTCCCTGTATAAATAAATAAGTCTGTAGAGCAGGTACACCTCAGCTTTAATAAGCTGTGGTCCCTATATTAGATGTTATCCATAAGCAGTTTTTACAATTGGGCTCACTACCTCATGTCTAGACAGTAATATCAAGTCCTCTAAGCAGCTCATGGATGTAACACAATGACAAGAAGAGTTGTGCTGAATTCAAGTTTTAACTGTATGGAATGTAGGTGTTCCAGCAGAGAAGTCATCAGCCAAGAATTCTGGTAGGGAAGACTATTTTCTGAATTATTCATTCTTCTGTCAATACGCTATTTGGATGATTTAAAACACGTTCTATTTTCTGAAGTATAAACTAACCCCAATACTCTTGACTCTTGATTTGAACCCAATACAGCTGCCACAAGGATAAGACTATTTTGTTCACTGTTGGGGTTGTCAAACACTGAATAGATTGCCCAGATCAGCTGTGGAATCTTGGACTTTTGAGATATGGCAACTCAACTGGCTATGGCCTGAACAGTCTTATCTGACTTTGACCTGTTTTAAGTTGGACCAGATCCCCTCCTTATTACTAGAATAATACAGTCATGTAAGTGCTAATTGTAATAGCAATACTATTAACAACAGAGTCTGCAAGACAAAAAGCTTCATATGATATGTACACTAAACAAAGTAAAATCTCTAAATTTCCTATGAATATATACACCAAGAAGAAAGTCAAAGAAAGTTTGATTACACCTCTGTTTAGATTGCTTTGGTCCTATAAACAGAGATCTGCTATGACTATGACCTGGGTACTATTGAGACGGGAATTAACTCCATCTCATTTAACAATTTAAATGATACATTTGAAATGAGGATAAATTTATAATTTAAAAAGTTTAATTCAATTGTAGTGATTACTTGCATATGCAGAAAAAACCTGACTTCTTTTACAAAGATAAAGCTTTGAAAAATAGAGGATTTAAAAATTTTATGGACTAGGTTTTGAAACAAGTTAAGGTGCATACAAGCAATACAAATACAGAAAGAAAATGCAAAGAAAAGGAAATTACACCTCTGTATTCTATTAGGATTAAAAATTACATCAATGCTAAATAATTAACAAAATAGTTGACTAAGGTTTCTATTTTCATGATGTGAGTTAGGACATAGAGGATTTTGACAGTTAATACCAATAGCAGTAGGAGAACAAAGTATAAACCATAGTATTTAACCTAAAAAAGTTCCTTATCCTGCTGAGGCTAGATATAATGGAAATAAATGAAAGATTTATTAAAAATAGCTACTACTTATTAATTTTTTCTGAGGCCAATAAAATTGAAATGAAGAAATGTTAAGAGCGGAGAGGGAAAGGACTAGGAGAATTAAAATCCTTAAAATCTTTAAATCATTGCAAAGTCAATAAAGCCAATGGGGATTGAGAACATGACGCAAGTCCCAACTGTATACGTAAAATAAAAGAATGGATAAAACATATGTAAAACAGGAACATTTTTATATTAAAGGGACCAGTTTTTCAACTATTACAGCTCTGTCTGATTAGCAAACTGATATAAGAGTAACGAATGCTGGAAAGCACCATCTGCACCATTTACCTCACTGATTCTCAAGAAAAACATGATGTCAGGATCCTGATGGTAGGTGGTCTTTGAAGAGAATATGTTGATTTCACATAACACAGGCTCAATTTAAAGTGTATGTGGAAATAAAGACAACACACATCCAGAGCACAAACCACACGATATTACCTTTGTACACAGATATGTAACAGTGCAAATTCCTCCAAATTAAAGGTTAAACTGCTCCCAGAGGAAGAGCAGTCTAGCCAGCCCCACAGCAATGTAATCACGTTACAGACCCCAGAGGAAGTTAGAAGCCATTGGGACAATCGCCTTTGGACTCCACTGTAGAGCAAGACACTTGCTGCCAGTAGCCAATTTTCCACAAGCGAGAATCTGTGTTTAAAAACAGTTCTAACCCATTTTGCAGCAAGCACCACAGCCTAACACTAAGATGAAGCTGGAAATGGTCAAAGTCTAGCTGCCTTATTCACATGTAACTGTTTCCCATGCTCTCACTAATAAAAACATCAGCCAGTGTAGTTTTTCTTTTGTCATTTCACAGAGGATATACTGTGTTATACCTGCTATTGTATTACTTTTGAGACTGTAGCTGCTGCTTCTTCTTCTTCTTCTTCTTCTCCTTCTCCTTCTCCTTCTTCTTCTTCTTTTTTTCACTTTAGCTCACTTTGGAATTTTCCATTACATAGAGAAATTACTTAGCTGCCTCTCCTCTATTAGTTTCACAACTCCAGCTTGCTCATGTTTGTTTGCCTTCTTGAATTCCTGGCAACACCACATCCCACTCCAAGCAGCACAGGTGAAGGATGAACCTCTACTAGTACAACTATTCTCTGGAACAGAGCAGCAGGGGACTCATCTAGTATCCTGGAAGGCAGGGGATTAATCTCTTTAGGCTGGACGGAATTCAAACCACATCTACTTTTTGTGCTTGTCAATAGCAATTACACAACAAAGAGGGCTGCTGTATCCCACTCTCAGATGACACATTCTCAATTTGAATGCCAACTGGATGAAGCACTCACTCTGCAATTTTAAAACATGTATCTCAACTGAAAAGTGGAATCCCCCCATGTCCCAACGTACTTACTTTCCCTTCAGACACACTTAATTTTTTCCATTGGCTGCTCCAGTTGCTTAACTCCAACTCTGTTTTTCTTGTTATACTTGTACAACTAATTTTCAGCTACTGTCATTTTTAAATTGAGGGCAGCAGGTAGGTGTCCTGGACATCCTCCTGTTAGGCTCTTTTTCTATCACCTCCTAATCTGATGCTGCAGACACCTAGAGCTACCAATCCCTGGTTCCAGCCATAGTGCACGAGAACACTGTGAGCCTGATGGCACGATTTGCTAGCAGCTGTGCCTCGAAGTCAGAAGGAGGGAAACTATTCTGTGGTAACAGTGCCATACAAAACAACCATAAGCAGCACATGGCTACTTTATTCTGTCTATTCCTAAATCTCACTCTGTTCCTGATGTAAGTGTATGTTGTAGTTCAACTTCTGGCAGTCAAATAATTACAGAGGACTTCAGTCTAGCCCTGGCAAGCTCCTTTCAAAGATCTAGAAACTCACTTCAAAAGAAACTGCCACAGAGAATTTTCTCTAGTGGCTTTTCATTCAGTTTGGCATAGCAGTCATCTTTTCTGTCCAATTGTTTCTCAACTAAAAGCACATTCTTTTCTCAACTGCCAGCTAATTCATTTAGTTGAGACATGCAGCCAACGTCACACTTTCCAACTTGCTTAAAACTCAGTCCTTTAACACCTTTTCTCACATGAGGAATCATTACTGGGGTTCAGTATAAAGTTGTATTTCCTTTAGACTTAGTCTCAGCAAAAATATTTGTCTGCTAATGCAGTAATTGCCAAAGCATACTAAAAAGGGATGTGAAAAATAAACATACATATCAAGTAACTGATGATGTGAAGAAGTCCAATAATTAATTCCTTTTTCAGTCACTAAATACAGCATATCCCCAATATTAGACATTCCTATATAACTTCATCTAAATCTACTAAAAAGCTTTATTTATAATGGCCTTTCACAAAGCTGCTAAGGACGGACCCAATTATGTCAGATGTTGAGAAGTCTCAGTTCCAGTTAATTTTAATGAGAGCAGAAAGTATCCTGAATGTCCACCCTAGTTGCTAGTTATGACCTTGCAGTCACACTGGAATGCCTGAATCCTAGTAAAATGATGCAAGGACATATACAGTACTAAATTAAAGTAGATAGGTTCACCCTGTTTTCAATTCAGTGTTAAAAATGTCCACGTTCCCTCTCTCTCCATGACAGTGATCCTTTTCTACCTGTTTTCCCTCTCAGTTTTATTCTATTGCCGAGACCAAGGAAAAAGACACATGCACAAGCTCAGGCTAAACAACTGAAATGTCTTCCCATGCCGTTCAAGCCTCACATTATTACAGATGCCTGACTGTCTCTGCACAATACTGTGAACTGAGATCTAAATTTTGAGAGAATATTCTGGTACTATACAGTTACAGGTTTTTGGAGGATAAGGAAGCAGCATTACCTACTGATCCAATTTATCTGAAATGTAATCATTTTCTCACCCTCCCAGCAGGATTAAAGAGACAGGCAGATTTGAATTCATACCAATATTAATTAGAAATATATTATTAAAAGCAAAATAACAGGATGTATAGTTTCTCACAACCTGCAGTTAATACAAAGCAAATACAGGCTAAACACACTGTTTCCCAGAGATATGTGAGATGTTCACCTACATTTCTACAAAAAGGGAGAATACTGAAGCTTTCAGACTTCTTGCCTCTCCTACAGCTGGAAATAGTGATAGGAACTGTAAACTCAGTTTAGAGAAAGACAGACTGAGGGCATCTGCCTCAAATTATGTTGGGAGCAACTGTGACATAGTATGCTTGTGCTTAAATAGATGAACTCCAGTGCACTGCCAAGATTATGATTTCTAGCCTGTCTCAGTCTCTACCTCTATTTCTTTTGGCTCTAAGCAAGGCAGAACCAGAGACGCTATATGACTTTCCTAGAGAAATAAAAAGGGCACAGCCACAGAATCCAGATATCTCAGTTCAACTAGTTAACATGCATCAGCTGAACCATGGTAACTACCTTTGTACCCATGCTTAGCCCTAGGACGACATGCTTGCTTGATTTGCAGGCCAAACCATTGACAGAAGGCTAAACTCTACAGCAGTAATAAAATGTTCTTAACATTGAGCTTTTGGAATCTGAGCTAGAATTAAAATTGAGGATCACTAAGCTCCTCATTCTGTACATTGGTTTTAAGAAACCCATGGAGCAGTACCAAGGAATACACCACACTTATATTTGCTTCTCCCAAGAGTCTGATATGATATATCAAGAATAGAACAGGGACACAGTAAAGTGCTCCAAAATTACTCTGTAGTGAAAAGAAGTCAACTTACAGGTTTGGGTCCATCTTGCATGGATTTATTCCTGTGTTTATCTTTAAAAGAATGAGAAGGTTACCAGTGCTAATGGGGCTACTTATCTGTGTAAGGCACTCCAAAATCACTAGCCTAGTTTCCTTGCACTGTGGAAGCCTTAAAACTATGTTATTTATCATATGGGGTGGCATTTATCTCATCCACCACCTTAGGCAAAAATTCAGGCAAGTAGTCTAAAGAAACAATTTCCCACTAAACCAGGACAGATAAAAGTTTCATGGGAGAACGTTTTCCTCCACTTCAGATAGCAATCTTCGGACAGTTTTGGACAAGATGCCTCTCACTGTGCACTTTAATACAGGAAGCTTAGATAACTTGCTTAGACTAGACACTGAATTTATGCATGGATAAAATTAAGGAAACCTCTAGAAACTCAAACCATGTGTGAAAACTTCAAAATGTAGAATTGGCCACTGAATGAAAAAGTGTATTAATTTCATCAAGAGAGCCAGATAAAGAGCAATAGAATTAAAGCAAACAGAACCACCAAAACCATTCATTGTTGATGTTTTTGTTTTATTTTCTATTTTTTAAAATCTATTTTTTTTAATTGAATGCATTTGAAATTAGTATTTCATTAGCAGGAAACATACATACATATATACAAATCTACCATATTTATATTTTTTTAAATATATACTTTAAGTTCTTTTGACAACTACAAATAATACAGTTCTGTTGCTGTAGGAATATTCATTCTCAAAGAAGTATGACTAAAGCAAAATAACTTTACATATAAAATTTCTCAGGACTCTGCTCTCCCTGTGAGAAACTTGGATGGCAAGGAGAAACAATGGGTGTTTTCCCACCTTTTTTTTTCCTCATTCAACAAAATTGAACTGTTACTTCTTTAGTAACAATTCAAATACTGTGGATTAACTACAAATTTGACCTCCAAAATAAAATAAAATAAAAATAAAAACCTAGAAAAGAGGAGAACTCTATTTTAATCTGATGTTTTTGAAGTAAACATCTCTTTGAGAGACTTCTTGGGAATTGAAGCATATTAAAGAACCAATTTACAAAAGCAAGAAAACTGACGTTTATGTAGAATATTTTCTTTCAGATTTGGAAGAAAAAAATTGAGAGTAATGAGTTTTAAATTTTTTTCCTTACCTTTTCTCGATGTCCAATTTTTTTTACCAGAACAGAAGGAAAGAAGCAAGAGAGAAACACAATGTATCCGTACACAAAATTATTATACTGAAACCAAAAAGGTGGTGGTGAGGACATATTTCAAAAAGTCTGTATGTACCCTGCTCTTCTCAGTTCTATTAAAAATTCCCGAGCAAATTCCAATCTCAGCATAGCAGACAGGACTTTCTCAAGCACACCTCACATGCACGTCTCCATTTATTATTATACTATGCATATAGAATAGAAATATGCATAAGGAAATAAAATATTTATTTGCTCGTGATGCTTTAAGAACATTCAGATGATAAAATATACCAAAATACACAGCATATTATCCAAAACTCACTGCATCAAGGTAAAGCAGAAGTATCATTAAAAAGTTATTACTAGGATTTTAACTTAATCCTTCCAGAAAGAGGTAGATCATTAGAATGAAGATAATTTTTCAGGTCCTTGAGTACTAAGTGATTCTCAGGCTCATAAGTTAACAGCATCAGACAGTGCCCAAGTTTCACAGCCCAGTCAGCTTTGTCTAGCTCCTGACACGCTGAAGAGCTGGACTTCTCCACAGTACTCAAGTATTTACATTTTGAAAGAGATGTAAGTAATAACTTCTTTCTCAGAGTTACCACCTCAGTGCTTTAGGTGTGAGTAGGAACACACTTGCACAAATTCAAAGACTCCTGCTTTACAAGAAAGGGGGACAAAGAAAAAATTGGAAGAACACTGTATGTTTAAAAAGTTAATATTAACTAACTTTTCAAGTCAATACTGAAGTGCATGCTAAAAAAAAACTATACTGCAAAAACTAAGAGAAACAATTCAGTTCACTTATATTGATAAAGACACTACTACTCAAACTGCCAGCCTTTCACTGTTTTCCAGTATGGAGAATATCCAAAAAAATGAGAATTGCAGGAGCTCATTGCTTCCTTGCTTACACTCACACCCCAGGGACCTCAGCAGTGAAGACAAAATCATCTGCCTTTTTTTCAATAATTTGTATAATTCTGCTGTACTTGTAGTGGAGTATTTGCTACAAACTAAGAATCATTCTTCTCGCTGGGGGCAGGTGGATGTAGATTCCCATGCTGCTGCCTACATAGTGGGTCAGAATTTGTGGTTTTATACTGTAGCCTGATTCCATTTCTCTGGACACTGTGATACTACAGTAATATTATTTGAAATTAACATGAAAAAAACCACCTGAAGCCTTTTATTTCATTATGTGTAAGTATAGGTGAAGTACTGTTTCAAAGTTAAAATTAAAACCATACTGGGCATGTGAACTTCAATGGTAGACTTGAGCCTGCTGTGATGTGATAAATGAAGGAGCTGTAAATCTCTGCCTGTCGTTGGTTGACATCCAACTGGAAATTGATCTCCCATCATTTTTCTTTAAAGCTTGAGTGTAACTCCAGAATCCTGGCCAACATTTCCTTTCTCAATAAAATAGGATCAACTCACCTAAAGACGTTAAGAGAGCTACAACTGAACTTATGGCAGATGCCCCATTTGCCTACTCACAGCACCACCAATAATGATGAATGCTACTTTGTAAAAGACTCCTCAGTATTGAAAAATAGTATATAAAACCATTTTTAATATGCACGTATATATAAAATGGATTTTGAACCTAGGCAGTTTTGTTTTGGTGGGTCCCTTAACATATAAGCAGTAAAAGTTACAGAGATGTTTTATATTCGCAGTTCCTCATAGAAATGGATTGGGAAAGCTGTTTCCAATACTTTGCCAGTCTGCATTTTAATAGGGAAAAATAACTGCTGATTATTATGAAACAATGAGCCACATTTCAAGTAATCCAGCCAATCAGTAGAAAGGATTTGAGGCCTTCTGGTTTATATTTGTGTGCAAACAGCTGTATTTCATTTTTTAGCCTCTTTGTTTTGCAAAGCTTTTTAACTTTTTGTCAGATAAAATCCCTGTTGTCATGGTGGCCAAGACACCAGAAAAATTAGGGTGGAGGAAGGGTGAGAGTTATAGTGGAATGGAAAGCCCCCTGGGTTGAAGTCTGTAAAAAAAAAAAAACACCTCCCAAAAATAAAATGAATGGGTAGAATAAGAATAGTTCATCTGAATGTAAAATATTGACTCCAGAATACTTTACTTGGAATTGTAAATACTGGTTATTGTTGTGATCCCAAATCACATAGGTAGCTGCCTGCTAAAAAGTAGTATAAAAAAAATACTCTATCACACAAACTTGACATCATAAAATTCCTAACTTCCTAATTTTGCTAGCAACTTGTAACTTTCTTGGGAAAGTGTTTGGATTTATTTTAATAAAGCAGTTGGGGAAGAATGAGCACTGGAAGAATTCCAGCTCATTCCAGTACGTGCAGTTCTTAAAAATTAAAAATAATAAAATAATTTCATGACTTTGTAGCAGTTTATTGCCCCTTTTGAGATTTAATTTAAAATATAATAAGTTTTTAGCACTATAAAAACCTGAGTAGAATTCAGTGGGGTCAAAAAGTCTAAATCTAGCTGGTAGTGCAAATTAAAATGAGCTTGGTATTCCCAGGTCAGGCCTCCTGGGACAGAAGTTAATGTCACAGAACTACTGTATAGAGAGTATAAATCTGTGCTCCGTATTCCAAGTACTCCATGCATTGGGCTTTCATGCTGTCTTGATCAAACCTATATTTTAGTGTTATGGGAAGCTTTGATTAGGAAAGTCCCCAAAATAATTGAAAGACTCAGCAGACAGGATAAAAAAAGAATACATCATGTTAGGCAATGGCCATAAGCCTGAGCAGAAAGGGGCAGAAGTCACAGGAGAGTGCATGAATTCACCTGTGCTTTCAATCTCTTCAAAAAACAGCCGCTTCAGAGACCATGGAGCACACCCAAAAGAAAAACCCAGCATTTAAATTCAGTATGCCAAATTCAAAGACTTGCTTGGAACTCTCTGACCTCCAGATATAGCCTTCTCATGAGAAAGACAGAAAGCAGTTAAAGTAACCTTTATCTTCTCTCCCTGATATGGCCCAAGTTGACCCTCAAATTCCATGGGATGTTTTGCTAGAAACTAATCAGAAATGCAAAACGTACTTCTTAAAAATTGTTTATGTTCTATGTAAAATTGATTTTTTTTCCCTTTAATACTAAAATTTGGTCCATCTGTTGAGAAAATAAAATATTCTAAATATATACAGAGAGTAGAACTGCTTCATTCCACTAGCTATATCCTGTGGTAGATGCATTTTCATCAGTATGTTTGTCTTGCAGACAAAATGAATATCAGATGGTGGTTCTGAAAAAGGGCAGACCTAACATGAGGTGATTAGTTTCAAAAACAGATTTTTATTCTTGATAAATTATTACCAAATACAATCATCTGTTGATTGAGGATATAAAACAGATTGGTCATACCATAACCCACAGGTTAAATGAAAAACGGAAATAATACGTTTATTTAACATAGTCTTGCATTAAGTTCCTGAGCAGTGCAAATCTAAGGCAAATAATTAGATTTCCAATATAAAGATATACATTTGTTAAATCAGACATTTCTTGAGGTCATAGATGCCTTTATTTGCTATTCTATCCACATTTTGTGCTATATATGCATACAGTCTTTTACAAATGTGTATATCATTTCAACTTTTAACCAATGATTCATATACTTTGTACAAGACTTATCAAATGGAAATGTCATTGAAATTTTATTCAATTAAAGTTGATAATCTATTACATTTGTAGGTTATTTGTGAAGAAAATGTAAGAAAACTGCTCATCTACAAAAAAAATCTAATTGAGTACTACAGAGAAAACGAAAGTGTTTCTTACACCAACAGGAGTCCTAGGAGCAAAGAATTTTGACTTACTAAAAGCAACTCATAACAGTACTTGTCTAGTAGATTTTCTTGAAATCATGGTGTAATTAAATATGGGATTTGAGGAAGAAATTATGCTCCTCCAAAACGATCTTCTTTTATCTCAAATCAATTATAGCTGCACTGCACGTAACATGATGATAAAAAAAAAACCAGTGACCCGAAGTTTTCCGAACATTCACTTACAGCTAAGTAAAAATTCTGACATATTATCACATTTTCATTGGATTCTATGACAGGTAGTTATCTAGGAAACATTCTCAACATAAAAGTTCTCATGACAATGATAAAGTTACAGCCATGAATAAAAGCATTCCAAGTTTAGTAGTACAAACCTACAAAATGAATTCACAGAAATTTCCCAGTCTTAGAGACAGATCTGTGGCAAGATTTTAAAAACAAAGCTACCTGCTGACGAGAAGTGTTTACCATATTTATTTTCCATTACCTGGAATTCTCCCACCAACCATAAAACTTATTTTGTTCATCAGTTGAAACTCCTAAAATATATGCTGTCAATAAAAAGCTATTAGTTTGTTTCTGGTTTAGTTATTGTGTGAAATTTTCTCATGTAAGTGAAGCTTCGCCCTCACTTATTCTCCAGCTCTCAGTAGCAGGTTTATTCTTATAACATTCAACATTCATACACATTTTTACCACACTGGAGGAAAAAGTAGAGAATTTTGCATTCTCGAGGAGACAGAACTATTCAAAGTGAAGAAAAATCAACATCACTAGTTTTACTATAAAATAACTCTGAGATTCTTAAAGCTTTCATAAACAGGTAAGTGGTTTTGGAGATTGCTTCTGAATAGAGTCAGTTGAATTTTACACTTCCTGTAAAGCACTTGAAAGTATCCAAGCACATAAAGTTCCACTGATGTGTAAATTACAATTTTGGGTTTGTTTGCGTCTCTTTCTTTTCCCAATAGCCTATAATTCTGCAGTAGGTATCAGAATTTTCCAAAATATGGCTATATATTTTAATTAGGCAATTATTATATTTCAATTAGTTAATGAAACTCTTACTGTTTAGAAAAGAATTTTGTTGCTCTTTTTTTTTTTTCTAATTTGTGCTATTCTGATAATGGTAACTTATTTTATTCCGTGGTTTAGCATCTTCCTTGCGGACTTTTTCCAGATGGGAATTAATTGGGATCCCTAAGAACTTTATTACGGTTTCTAGCCAGTGGAATCTAAATATTTCTTGTACTGCCTTTTGAGTATCTTTTGTTCATTCCAAGTGCTATTACTCTGGATTTGATATAATTGACTCTTAAGCCTGAGACTCCTCTGAATACCATCATTTAGTTCATAAGGCATGAGGCACACTGAAGTAAAGGGATCAGCAATCATCATTAGAACATCATTCATGTGAAGTTTAATTCTTCCCTCCTTATCAGACATCTGTACTTATTCTCCTGTTGTAGCCTTCTCCGCACTCCACTCCTGATTGTTTGCATGGAAGAGGCTCCATGGTTCCTGTCAAATGCACAGGGGATTGACTGGTTCAGAGTCTCTTCGGTGAAGTGTACTTTTTTGTATTCTGCTGTAAGTAACATGCAGGAGAGCACCTAGCTCTGATTATTATTGCATTTGCCATCTTTATGAAACAAAGACAAAGATGGCAAGTAAAATTATACAAATAAATTTATATCAGACAGGAAAGGTGGAATAAACATCCAAAGTCTTTCTCTCCCCATATTCATAACAACCAATAAATCAAACTTCTACAATATCAGTGACTGACAGTTCATATCAGTCTGTCCTAGGTTACAATGTAAAATATGCCCAAGGTATGTATTCTANAGTAGAAGGAGTACTTTCAGCACTTACTATTCAGAAGAACAGACCTCCTTCACTGAAATGGAGTCATCTTAGTTCAGTACCTTTTCAGGGGACCTTCAAATTAATACATGGACTAATCCTGTATATTCTCTAACTATTTAACAAGGTACCAAGGAATTACCATCTTCACATGGACATCATTAAGAAGTTTAAATAAGGATACTCTGATGTTTTATATTCTTCCTCTCCACTCTCCCTCAAAAGTTTCCAAAGTTTAGTTATGAGTATGGCCTTATCTAAGCCAGTAATTTTCACAAAATATAAGTATCATTGCTGCAGAGACAAATTTAACCATGCTTAACTTAGCAAATAAATCACTTGAACACAACATTACATAGCTCCCAAGGATCATAAAGTAGGTCTAGCATGGAGTTGTCACTAAGAAACAAAGACAAATTACATTTCCACTAACCAAATAACTTCCTATCAGTGGGCTCAGCTGTGACAACAGAAATGTTTGTCTTCTCTTTTTCTGCTCTAGGACTAAGAGCCAAAAGAATGCTCAGTCAGCACTGTGGATGGTCCCACAAAGAAGCTCACTTTCTGGCTTTTCCACCTTGAATTTTTGGTTTTGGCTTTAGTTAGTACACTACAGACAGCATTTGTTTGATCTATCACCTTAAGTAAGGTGAACAACTGACAAAGTCTGCACCTGCCTCACATCTCATACAGTGAGATTATGCAATTTGTTGGCTAAATATATGCAGGTTTTTCTGCCAGAGATTAAAGTATGCAATATCACTCCTCTGTGATCAAAGAAGTACAAAAATAATGTGCAACTCTTTCTTCCTGTAGGCAATGTCAGTGAAACTCAGAACAAGTTTTTATTCTCTAGTATCAGCAGAGTGTGTTCTCATCTCTCTGAAAAGGATAATTCTGTCAGTCTTCTAAGTATCTGACCAATAGTTTTACAACTTTTAATGAAAAAGTAATTACCAAAAGCACAGTCCATTTTCATGAAAATCTCCTTTTTAGCCCTCTGGGTTCCAAGGTGTACTGGCTTTTTTCCTTCCTGGCTCTAGGCAAAGACATTCTAAAACACAGGTATCAATTAAGTAAAAACAGAACAAGATTTACTTGTTTATTTGTTTTGGGAATGAAAGACCCCATATGGGAAATTAAGAAAGAACCCTCAGATCCCAGCTGAGACAACTGCAGAGTGATAAACTGCAGGCAGAAAAAATGGAAAAGGACTTCAGAGCACAAAGTTTAAAAACCCACCAAGTTGAGGCTTCCTCTTGGCATGCTGAAGTTAGCTCAGGGATATGAAATAGTCTGGGACTTCAGGGGAGCCCAAGAATAACCACCAGGGGATGAGCACACTCTCTTTTCACCTGGGGTGCTTTTACAGACATAAGGAATTAGAGTCAGGGACTTGGATCAGAATCAAAGCTATTTTCTGCAGTTCATCAAGTAATTGAAAAAAAAAAAATACTCAAAAATTCTCCCAACATTGCCTGATATACTATTGTAAAAAAGTAGTAGAAAGAAAAGTGTCCCTATATCACACCATTCTGTGGGCATGCAAAGAAAATTCCAGTGACAGAGAAGAGCAGCTGCTCTTTTGACTAAGCAGCTCAAGACTTTTTCTATTGAAAGCTATTTTATATTCAGAAGGATGATGGGTTTTCGGAGGCAATGGATCAACAGCCTATTTCCTTTGACTCTAGCGAAAAGGCCAATTTTATCAGGGTTGAATGCATAAATAAAGATAGGAAATAGCCATTTACAGTAGCTTATCTTTATTACTCTTTTTCTTGAACATCAACAGATAATTTTTGCTTTAGTTATGTTTGAAAGAACTGGTCTTCACAACAACAAATCCAAAGGAAGACGTCTTGGACAGCACTGTCAGGATATCCATGAACACACTGTGCAACTTCAGTCAATATATGGGATTTTTTATCATTTGATATATACATGGATTTATTACAACAGTGATATTGGGTGCCACAAAGTTTTAACTACATAGTTAATTTCTCTTTTGAGTATTCATTTGTAACTTATGAGCAACAGCATCAACAACATGCAACAGTATAACACAGGATGAAGAGTTTGCACAAAGACCTTTATAAAGAATGAGCACTCCATAGAGTCGATTTTCTAGGAACTTAATCCTTCAGAAAGAATAATTTCCAGGCTCTAGAGATAACTTACCTGCCTCAAAAGCAAAAAGGATACCCTGCCAAATCAAGTTATAATATTTTTAGAGCAAGCCTTTAAGCCTTTTGCTTTTAGCCTTTCCATAGCTGCACAGGAAAGCAGGGCCCAACATATGCAATGGTTATGAGAAACAAAACAGGATCATCCAGCCCAACAGCCAGTCAGTGAAATGGAAGTGAGCACGTTCCTGGTGAAACCCTGGCTCCAAGACAGTAACACTGTAGATCTCTCTTCACTGAGATCAGCTACCTGCCTGCCTTTACCCATTCTGGACTTTTTAGTTCTGCTTCAAACTGTTTCTCCTCTTGTTGGAATAACAGGGCGGTACTTCTTCTATCAAGCAGAAACCAGAGACACTCGCTGACACTGAAGATGAAATGAACTGGCTGTTGTACAATCAGAACATATTCATATTTCCTATACAACTAACTTACATTGATTGAATTTATGAGGCAGCTACCTTGATAACCTTGAGCTCCCAAACTAGTATTTTCATGTGATGTATGGGAGGCAAGTCTAACATTCTGCTTGCTAAGAGCAGGATAATACGTAATTATTTATTGCAAAGTGATCTGAAGACAAAAAGGCCATGCAAAATACTACAGTATTATTTTTCTGTTCCACAACTGGTTAGCATTCGCCACAAAAAGTGCAGCCTTTGTAGTCCCCATTTTTAGAGGTGTTGACTTGCATGGCAGTAAGTGACAAATACAAAATTGCTGAGGGTGCTCAATGAGGAACCTGAGTAATGGTATAGCACTATCTTTTCTAAATGGAAAAACATAAAGAGAAAGGGCAGGAGATGCCATTAGTGAAGTTTTAAAAAAAAATCAACAATTTAATACAAAGACAAGTTTTAAACTACTTCTAAAGATATGAGATACATTCAACAATTTCCTTTTCCCATGCCTGTTTTGTTGACTACCATGAACAAAAACATAGTGCATCAACAGAACTGATGCTGCAAATAAGTCTGTCAGAAATGTCTTTATTTTACCAGCTGTTTCACTTTCATGTACACATCCAGTCATTTTTCAAAATTTACAAACATGTTTATCATGTGTAAAAGAAAAAAAAATATCCAGAGGGCCACAAATACTAGAATAACTGTAAGAAAACTCCTGCAATATGGAAAAAAACTCCCAACATTTTATGCCTACATTCTCCTTTAAGTAACCTCTAATGCCTTTAAGATAACTTGTGACAATCACCATATTATCACTGATGTTGCTGTTATAGTAGCCCTGTAAAACACAATGACAGTTGTTCAAATATAGACATGGTTGAGACCAGTTGAGTTCACTGCCTGATAGGGGCCAGCATTAGGTTTCAAACTTCCCAGCAACAAAACCTGGGAAATATATGAAACTTCAGGGTGAGATAGCAAAGGTGTGCTGACCTTGTAAAATATACTGAACCAGTGACAATTTTTGTAACAAACAATTTTTCTGCCAAGTATTCACAATTATGTGATCCACCATGTTAGCTGACAAATCACCAAAGTGCAGGACAGCAGCCTTACACAATACCTCTCCCCCTCTTTTCCCACAGAACAGAAAGGTCATATAGAAATACAACTGGGGCTGAATTCTACCTGAACCTTCAGTATCTGAAACCACTTGTCAAGAAAACTGGGATCAATGTAAAACACAACAGTAGCTCCCCCACATATTGAGTGGCCATGACATTTAAACCACACAATTTTACAGCAGGCAACAAACAAGACTGGGAATTCAGGGTTAAAATCTCCAGTGAAATTTTGTCTTATAAAGTAATGAACGTTGACCAAGAGAGTAAATCAAATGGATCTCCTAACAAACTGAAAACAGCTGTTTGGCTGAGTGTGTCTCTGATTTAAGTTTGGTAATTATTGCCCTACTGTGGCTCAAGGTTATTCTGTATTAGTGAAATAGGATATCATAGGAAAAGCATCCAACTTCTTAATTTACTGTAGCATCAAAAATTCCACTGTATAAAAATAAGCCGGAAATGTAACCTTCTAAAAAGTTACCTATAAACCTTCTAAATGCCATTTATTCATTCTTCTCACGCACAATTGCACAAAACTTTATTACAATAAACTAGAATACCTAATGCCAAACAAATGATAGACACCTTTAGTCACTCCAACTATGTTTTCACATACATACTCTGAAAAACAACTTTATAAACTTGGAGTCAGTGATAAAGCATCTTGGCTTAATAGCCCATTCCCTGGACTTCTATGGTCTATCTTAGCACATAGAAAAATTGTTTACAATCTTGCAAGAGAAAACTTTCTTTTAAGGTCTCTCCATACCAATTTGCAGCACAAGATACAAAGCCACTAAATCTAATTTTTCAAAGGTTAAAAACTTAAGAAAGCATGGTAGACGTTTGATTAATGAAAACTGAGTTCACTCAACTGGTGCTTGATCCCCTCTTAAATCCAAACTACACTATGGTTTTATTAGTTGCTTTTATCTAGGTTATTAGATGCCTTTATTACCTAAAAAACATGAATCAATTATCTATGTTAATAATGTAATTACTATGGTATTATTGATCTGCCTGTTGGACATCAAACAATGTACAAGTCCATGGAAGTATAAAAGTGAGTCTCCAGCCAATTAAAATGGCTAAAAAATGATGGAAAACCCTGTGTGTTCTGTGAACAGCTCAGTAGGATTTCTGATCTGGAAATTCAACAACAACAACAAAATTGGCTCTCCCTCAAGACACAGACTGCAATTTTTCACTCAGTAGCAATTACTGTACATTGCTAGACTGAATCTTCAGTTATAACACAAAAATATTTTAATAAACAATAGCACAATCTTTAAAAACTATTATAAATCCAAGTGCTTATTCTTTCTGATTATTTCTTTCAAGACAACTAGGAGTCTTAAAATAATATGATTCAGATAATTTAAGGTCAGCTCCAAGTAAACACTGAACTCAGTTCAGCGTATTATTAGAGAAATAATTTCATTAAGAGAGTGAATTATCATAGATTAATTGCAAACAGGCACTTCAAGAACAACCTTACTTTACCCAGCACACCACACTCTTCTTTTGGTTACCTATTGTCTCAGTTGAGATATATACAAATTAAACATTTGCCAAAACAAAATGTGCATATATACTCTAAAATTGTGAAAATTACTGAGTATACGCCACAGATACAACCTGTTGAAAATACTACTGTGCTTAATTTTTTTTCTCAAAAAGATTGGACAGACTCAAGAAGGAATAGTAGTAAAGTGAGTGTTCATTCATTTTAAAAAAGAGTGGGCTCTATGCAAGTCTTCTTGCATACATAACACAAAACAGTAACACAAAACAGCCAGACTTCAATCTGAAATCCCTTCTTGCATATTCTTTGCCAAGGAGCAATTTCCATACTGACATTGTTTAAATAATCAGACAATAGAAGGCAATAAACGCACTTTGGCTACGGGAAGGATCAAGACTTATACCCAGTCAAAGACCCCTCAGCACCATTGCTGAAGAAACCAACTGGAAGCAAGCGAAGTCTCCATTGTTTTGAATTAAGGGTCCCATAAGAAAAGAACTGAAAGAGAAAGAAATGGAAGGACACAATAATTCCATTTTATCTGCTGATCTCAAGATCCTTTATACTTAACGTAACATCAGAGATAACTTCACAGGCCAACTACCAGCTGAAATACAGCCAGCTCCAGCCTTGCCACTTAGAGAAGGATGGGAAGCAATCACCTAAAAACAAGGTCTATTGACTTAGGCAGCTTCAGAGGTTTGCCCCACCACTTTCAGGCACTCCTTAGAAGAATTTTTCTAGCTGCTTCTCAGTCTGAATGCAGTCCAAACCCATCCAACTTTAGCAGTTTGGCTTTACTAGAAAATAAAGGGTAAGCCCGAAGAAATCTTTGGGCACCTACAAGTCATTCTTCAGCATCAGCACTTGATGTAAACTTTCACATTACCTACCATTTCATGTATCATCTTGTGCTTAAACACACTGGATCCTTGAATGACACCAAGTGCTGTCATAAGACAATCATCAATCATGTGTTAATACACAGTTTCCTTCTGGCACTTCACTTCATTGGAAGGTATCATAAATATTCCATTAAAATGAGGATGCAAATGGAAGAGGATCAAAATAGGTCACCTTGTCATTAAGCAGACTGAATTTGGCTTAGTCTGACTATAAGTGACCAAAGTCTTTCACTGGCATTTAAATTCAATAATGTTGATTTAATTTAACATATCTTGAAAAATAAAAAAACAACTAGCAGAGAATTACAAGCTTCCAAAATAAGACATGGGACAACTTGATGCACACATTTCCAAGAAGCTCTGTTCAGGAGATGGCTAACCCTGAAGGCAAATCTTAATGTTCCAAAAGTTCCTTCTGTGCCCATCAGCATCTGCCTTTCACAGCTAAATTAATTCCTGTTTCAGCCTTTCCAAGTTTCAAAACTTACACAGAGCAACACACACACCACATGAAGGGTTCAATCCAATATACAAATCCAATATACAATATACTCGATGCACAAGTATCTTGTGATCCACAAGACAAGTACCTTGTGAAAACTTATCTGTAGGTGCTTATTAGATTTCAGTAAAAAGGTAGGCATTTGTAGTGCTCAGCCGCAGTCACTTTTGTTTTAATGGGAAACCTGAGAAACCTGGGTTGTTTTTTTGGTTTTGGTTTTGGTTTTTTTGGGGTTTTTTTTTTGTTGTTGTTGTTTTGTTTGTTTGTTTGTTTTTGGTTTTTGGGGGGTTTTTTGTTGTTTTTTTTTTTAATCGGAAAGTTCAGAGATATGGTTCAAATCTTAGCATTTAAATCTTTCCTCAATCCAGAACTGGTTCAATCTCTTCTGCCTGACAGAAGCCAGTACAGGCTACAGGCTAGCTTCAGTTTGAGGTTGCCTTTCAGCAGTAGTACCCAACAGCATCACTGTGCAGAAAGAAAAAAAATGCACAGCATCAGAAATACTCTATAAAAGATAAAGCAGGCCTTTACAGTTTAAAATTTCAGACTGACCTAAAAACATGGTGTGCTATGTTGTGGTATAGAGGACATCAATCCAGGGTATTTCTCTTCCTGAGAAGCAATCTAGCCAGTTTTGGATCTGATCTCCACATAGGAATTCAGAGATGTCTTCAGCATGATCATTCTACATTATAAGAAATATAAAGTACAAAAATCCACTGTGTTAATACAGTATCTTCCAAGGGAATAGAGAGTCTTAAATGTTCACTGAGACAGCTCTATGAGGTCACTATAAGGACTGCTGTAATATCAAATTAACTACCGCTTCTGAAACATGACAAAATTGACCATTTCTCCGCAATGGCTATCATAGGGCAGAGAATTCAATGCAGACTCCTCATTCACAGACAATGGCTAGATCCTGCATCTTTTAACTCTGGCTTACGTGATTTATGTAACAAGAATATCCTTACCAAACCCCAAAACATTTAAAAATGCTTAAGCTATTGCTTCTCCTCAAAACGTGCGAAATGTTAGTTCTTTAAAACCTGCATTACATATTTTTCCTTGAGAAAACTAATTCCTATTTCCCTAGTTCATATAGGAGTCATTACTTATTTCCACAGAATGCTTATGTTTCCTGTCTCTAAAACACTCAAATTCCTAACAGAGAAAACAAGTCAGAGGTACAGGAACGATTATTTTAATCCCTGAAAACATTCAGTTGACATTTTGTTTTGTTCTGTTTGCATGGTGTTTTTCATTTCAAGATCAATGATGTTTTCCTCTTAATTAAATTAAGCTTTCACATACTAACACATAAAATTAAAGATGAGCTCATCCACCACCAAAATGCCCCTGCAGTCAGAATGCAATTAGTCTTACAATATGTACTCTGAAATTTCAAATTCTTAAACAGTGACTCAAGATCCAACCATATATGACTTCTATTGATTAATAGTTTGTATGCATTGCATGCTTCTTCCATGTTCTATACTAAAGATAGACATGATAAAAATAGAGGATGATCTATAACAATGAACAGAATCAAATATTTGATTTCTCTGCCATTTTGTTATTCAAACTGTGGAGTTTCCCCTCTTCACAACACATCTGGAACAGTGTCCAGCACTACAATGTTTCCAAAGCTTATTATTGTAAGATGATCCGGAGAAGAGGCGAGATCTTTAAAACTCCTCACCAGTCAGTTAGAAAAACCTGTTCCAAAATCTCTGACAACGATACAGAAAACAATTCAAAAAAGGAGTACAATCTTGGTCTAATTTACTGAAAATCTTAACATAGCTGTCAGTATCTCCGTATGTGGCTATCGGTAGTGACAGCATGCAAGTGTCCACACACACACTGCAAGGCACTGCCCAGCTGTAAAGCAGCTGGCTCCAACTAAGCCCAGAACAGGTCAAGGGTGAGGTGAATCCTCAAAGTACTGCCGGCTTGTTGTGTTTATCTTTGATGGCCAAAGAGTGCAAATGCCAAAAAAAGAAAACAAATGCTTTCCTTAACCTTGGATATCCTAAATGATTTAACATCTTTGTATCCTACAAGAAGCAGTTCAAAATGTAACACTTGTATCTGTAGATTGGCCACTGGATATTACAAGGTATTTAACAGAGAGAGCAGAAGCCATTAACCAGGCAGATACTACCTTAACAAGGACTTGCTTGGTGTTATCCTCAAAGACATCTGCTGACCCAGCAGTCGCAATGGCTTCTCAAATAACGTTCTACTGATAGCTACATGACTTCGAATTTACAAAGCCAAAGGCTTGGGATTTAACCAATTTTCAGTCTTTTCCATGCCAAAGAAATTGTTCTGTTCTAAAGGTGTCTAGAAACATAATGCTAGAGCAGAAATGACAAAGGAACTACTACAGTAATTCAGCTGTAGAATGAGCTAGACTGTGCCAAAGCTCACAGTCTTACATAAGACAGAAGATCTTCTGTAGGAAGATTTCCATATTGATTACAATTTTATTCTTAGTATTCTCCAAGCAGATAAAAGTAAAAACATTCACTGTACAAAAGCATACTATACACTCTACTACAGGAATCTAATGGTACAAATAAAGAGCCACACATGCCCACAAACCTTGTTACCATTATATGTCTAAGTAGGTACTTCTCACTGTACTTTGAATTCTCTACTCTCCTAAGTGACATCATAAACTTCTGACAGTCTTGCCATTTGGAAGTTAACACTCTTTCAACATAGTACTTGGAATACAAACATGGTATATGGGTCCAGAATTAAACAACCTGATAATTAATGAATATAGAGTTCAGAGAAGAAAATAAGAGCTATTTATGAGCTATATAGCCAGTGAGCTATAAAAGCAGGAACTTCAGCCAGTTCTGCTTAAAAGAACTTAACACTTGGTTACTGCTCTTGATTAGAAGCATGGGCAAGACTATGCCACAGGATGAGGCTAGTTTCATCCTCTTGGGCTTTCCACTTCACTGCTCTTTCTCTACAACCTCTTTTTCTGCTATCCATGTTCCCTCCAGCCCATGCATTTTCAGTTCAATTTTCATTTTTAAGTACTAATTCATGTATTTTTTGGAAAGTCAGCAAGACTATTTTCTGCTCTGAGAATTACTTTGGTATCAAGAGAGGAAAAAAACCACCAAAAAATTACATTTCCTGTTGCATGTGATGGTCCTAAAAACTCACCAGCAATCACCTTCTTGCAGTGACCTCAGCAATTCTGCAGTCGTTGCTGCATAAGAAACTTAACCAGGGGACAGGTGGGTTCTCATCCCACCTAGCCCACAGCCTCCTATTTAGAGAATAGGCTGTGGCTAATTTGGGTCTGAACCCTCTCAAACTGATCTCCAAAAGACATTAGGCACTCAACTAGTTATTGTGACTTCATCTGGACTACTCATACCAGTTTCTCACCACAAGCACAATATTTCCACTGTTTGGCTTTAAAAATAACATAAGCAGGAAATAAATAGGTTGCCACCAGCATTTCCTCAGACACACAGATCTGGTAATGATTTTGCGCTTTGCATCTTGAATAATGAATTAATTCTGGTTTTGTGTTACTCGGCATACTAGTGGGGCCAGACACCTACATTTATTATGGATGCAGGAAGTTTGATTTAATTGCAATAGAAAATTTAAGCCTAGGTTACATATAAAACTGTTCACCTTTCAGAAATTCCCCCATGGGCATTTAAAATCCTTGGATTTAAAGCTTGGAAAATCAAAACATTCTTGATGCCAGGTAAGCACAGTTAGTACAGCTGATGCAAAGTACCTTAGAGTTCTATGATGTTCTTCAACCTCAAAAAAAAAAATCAGATCAATTCATATTATACTGGTAGATGACAATATAAAATACATACACCTATCAAAACAAGGATGTGGCACACATACAGTTCAGGAATGTTCATGATGCCTTGTTTTGGACATAGTTCTATTCAAAGACATATATATATATATAATAAAGCATACAGATTTTTTTTTTAAATCAACATTTTTCACAATGTAAATTTTTACATGACCAGTGAAATTCTATTTCAACAGTGTCATTCACATTACTGTAGGCTGTAATGACACTGAATAATGCTCATTCAAATAGTCTTAGCGAAATCAGACTGACAAACAATTGCTTCTAGATGAGAGCTAATCATATAAATAGTCCCAGAAAACCCAGCTGGACTAAGGAAGTCAACAACTTTGACAGTCTGGATCTATATAAACAACTACCAACACACTTACTTTAATTTAAGAGCAGCTTTACCCTTACCATGCCTCTGTCTATTGTAAATTCGATGTGGTAATTGTTTTTTCTTAAATCAACATCACAAGACTATTTATAGCTGAAGACAGCTGTGATGCCCAAATTATTAAAAAAAAAAAAAAAGTGAATGTTTTATTTTACCTTTTCGGCAAAGAAAGCTTATAATTACTACTTCCTCTAGTAATTTATTCCTCTTTCATTATTCCATTTAAAGTACTTTAAGTAACTGACTGTAAAAGAAATTAGGAAATATTGTCCACATAACAATACTAGAATACCTGAATGTAATCCAATGTAGCCTTAATAGGCATGAATTGTCACAGAATGCTGTCTCCTAAATAATGTCTTAAAACATCTTGCTCTTTATATTTTAACAACTAGATTTTGAGGTCCAGTTACAAGTGTTTACCATAGAAAACTCGGTCAAGCTGGTTTTTGACCTTTGACAGGAAGCTGCCCTCACTCCAGCTAGTCCCAACAAACTAGGCCCAAGACAATAAGCTGCTTTATAGCTATTAGGTAGGCCAGTGTGTTTCTCCAGGAAGACCTCAAGCTGAAAAGCCAACACGCTTGACAACCACAGCCAAGGTACCAAGGGCCCAAGCACTAGACATTGGAAAACAAATGGAAAAGCACACATGGCTACATCTGGAATCCTAATGGGCCACCAATGGTTCCCAGCTAAAGGAAGAATTACCAATGTTATTTTATCATCCCTTGTGCTAACTTAGCTGTTTATGTACAGCAATAAATGATTTTTTAAAAACATATTTGGGTCATTATGTCATATACCACCAGCAAGTACGATTGTTTTATTGTGCTTGGAGTCAAAATACACCGCTATACCCAGATGTGAGGGAAGTTCAAAACCTCTAGTCCTTCTGTATTCATTCCTGTTGGACAAATGGATTAAGTTTTTAAAAGGGAAACAGAATTTTTATGGCCTGTACTCCCATCTCACTAGTAAAATTCACACTGATATTTTCCTATAGAAGTTTGCCTTGCCAATGATAACATTAAATATTACCTTAGTAAGCAACTAAAATTTCAACCAACAGGAAATGCCACACATTTTATTGTCAAAACATCCCCATTCTCTCCTTCCAAAGCCGTAAGATATTATATAAAACAAATAATTTTGATTTTTTTTTTTTTACCTCAGCCCCAATTGAAATTCAAGGCAAAGCAATCACTGTGCTGTGGAATGAAGCTAAAATGCATAAATATTTATTAAAAGACTTAATAAAGGAGGACTCTAAAGTTATGGATCTGAATTTATATGTGCAAACCCAAGCTTTTCCAAAATCTACAATCAGAATATTGTGCTTCCATGTAATGAAACATGGGATTTGTGTAAAGACTCTTGCACAGCATTTCTAACCCAAGAACTATGGCATTTAAACTTTGAGATCAAAGGAGAAAAAAAAGTCAGATCCTCCAGAATTTGCTGCTTGAGAAAGATAGCAAAAACTGAGGAAGCAAACAGGAAAAAGTATATTATTTTTTAAAGACATTATAATAATTTAAATGAAGGTTTCAACATGTTTTGGCAGTACTATTGTAAAACTGACTGTATCCCAAGAGTTTAAATCAACATTTATCAGCAAAATATTTCTCAAATTTCTGTTCTGCAAGTCATTGACAGAATTTGAAAAAAAGTGCAAATTAGGAAGTGACAACTGAATGTAGTTTTGGTAAATGTAATTATAATTTCAGTCAAAATGAATAAAACATTAAAAGAAATCAGGGTTTCTTCCCCTTCCATTTGCATTCCCTTTTTTCCTACTTCATGCTAGCCTTGTTGCACTTTCACTTCATTTTTTTCCACTTTTTTTTCTTGGGGGGGGGGGGGGTGAGGGAGGTGTCCAGGCTAAAGAGTTGGGTAGCTCTCTGTTAAGAAAGCTGCTTCTCACAGAAGAAACAGAAAACTTAACAGAAATACACCAAAAATCTACAACTAAATCCACCACAGAATACAGTTTCCTATGATCTACATTTTTTGGCATCGTTTAACATCAAGGTGCAGCTGAACGGAGCTGTAGTTTCTTTAATCTCACTAGGAAGGTTGCTAAGAGTGTGCACACACTTACCACACAGGTTAAGCTACAGCTGTGGCAACCCTTTTACAGCGAGTGCAGGGCAAACCCTGCGGGGAAGACTGCTGACAGGCAAATGATCCAAATTAGACAGATCACACTGTGATAAACATGTGCACATCCCAGACATGCAATGCTTATGATGATGATGCACTGAGTAACATTCTCAGATACGTCATATTGAATCAAGACGGATGAACTGGTCAATAATCTATAGATGACTTCCATTAAATTAGCTGGGAAAAGATAGCTCTGAAGATTTTAGGGATTCTTCTATCAAATGACTGAAATTGCTTCAACACACAATGACTAAAGAAATAGCAAATAGGAAATCTATTTGCAGCAAGATCAATACTAAAATTTGCTTCTTTTCAAAATAGTTTTGATGGCATTGTTTTTCTTTTAATATTACACTACTGGTAACTCTTATTGCCATGGAAACACAGATGTGAATTTGATACCCTATAGTAGTGTTTTTAAAGCTGACAGCAGAGTGCAGAATGTGAAATTTCCTCGCTTCTGCTGGCTAAAAGCACGATTAAGTAAACAGCTAAGTGTTTCCCCTGATTTCCAGGAACAGCAGAAATACATTAAGTCTAAACGAAAAAAATACATCCCAGCAACTGATCTCTAGAAAGTTGCTTCAGAAGTTTCTGTTCTGTTTCCAAAAGCTACACTAAATAGGGAAACAAAACACTTAAAAATTCCATTCTTGCACTGCTATAACGTGCCACATCTCTGTATGATGTGGTGCGCTGTTTTTACGTTTAACTCTGGGAAGATAGTATACATGCATATATATGTCTATATTTCATATATATATATNGCTGCCTTCCAGATGTTTTTTTACTTAATGAAAGAAACAGAGCAAGGATTAGACAACCGTTTCAGAAAAACACAGCACACAATGACAAATACTGAAAAGATAAATACATGTTTTCAAACTCACAGAATGAAATATAAGATACCTTACATATGCCAATTACTCCCTCATGTTGCCATTGGGAAAACCTGATCCTTGACAAAAATAGATTTAAAATATATTTAAATCCCACATGACCTTATATCAGCAGAAGTGAAAGGAAAGGAAAACAAAAAAGATCCTGATTTTGTGCTTCCTCTGCATATTAGTTCTTTTTTTTTCTCCCTTTTTTCCAACCCATCCTTCCATATTCTCCTCCTTTTCTTTTTAAGAGATATTAAATGATTTATTAATCACAGTGTTTGTCACATTCATCTGTGCAAGATTATTCATCTTAAGCAAAAACTGTTACATTGAAACAAGTTTTAAATAACACAGAAGGTTTGTACAACTATATCACAAACAGTGAAAAAATTTCATTTACAAAATTCTTATTGATAAGTTTCGTTGTCACAACAGTGTTTATATTTTTATATATGGAAACTAATTCTAAAAGCATAATTTAAATACCCCTTTCAAAAACACTGCTGGTATTTATTGGCAGTCTCCAGTATGAATTTTAGTCATATTTAACAGCAATCATGAGCAATTTCTACAGTTTCTCACTGTACTCTCAAAATTCAATTAGAACACATTGGCTTTTAATTTTATTGGTCTGGCATTTTTTCACAATAACTACATTTTATTGTGGAAAAAATGTATTTTCCCTCTAGTGACTATTTGGCAAATATATGTTGAGCATTTCTACCATTCATTAAAGTGGCTAATTTTTGTTTACTTCTCTATGTCCCACTATCTGCAACAATTTTAAAAAGAATGTACTCAGTTGGCAAAGGGCCTGTTTAACAGATTTATAGAGGACACCAAGGTATTTTTGCTCATTTTGCTTGCATCACAAAAATGGTGACCTCTTCAACTGCGGTCAACAGTTTTGAGAAGGTAATTATTTAAAAATACACTCCCTATTAGACAATAAGAAATACTGTAAACCAGCGCATAAGTACATTTTTAAAAGCAAAGATATGTTTGCAAATGGTTATGAAATACTTCCACATATTATCATATTTTCACAGTTAACGGTGACTATCAAACGTTATATTGCACATTAATTTTTATTGTTGAAGATAATGGAGCCAAGAATATTGTAGACTGTAAAGCACAGCCTGTTGCAGCTTATTTCCTGGCCAGCTCTTCATACCGCAGATGTCGGGCAGCTATCCCAAACCATTCCACATATTTACTGGTGCTCTAATTTTTCCATATTAGAAGTCTTGTGTTTAGCTGCTCTCCTCAGTAGCATTAACCAAGCAGTTCATAAAATCTGTTTTTAAATTCAGCTGCAAATATCAAACTGCTTTGTAAAGCCACTTGCTTCATGTTCCCCTTAAGACCACAATCTGCCATTAACAGAGACTAAATGGCCTGCGACTTAGGCAGAGAAAGTTGCTCAAAAGCCAACTAACATTTTGTTTCAGAGGGTACTTTTGAAACAAACGCCTAATGTCAAATTTAAATACGGGCCTATAATTAGCAATGTAGAGCCATCAGAGCTTAAATACAAGCATTGCCAATACAGTGTCCTGCTAAAATTAAATTTTAGTCTTTCGCAAGCTGAATAGTCATAAACCCTTTAGGCAAAATTAATAACGGAGACCAATATAAGTTCAACACAAAGTAACCACAGGCCAGACCATCCAGCTAAGGTATATGCAGCTGAAGACTTTTCAAGTTCACAGCAGCCCAACACTATTCCTATTAACATCAGCAGGCACATGGGCTAAATTTGCAGATGTGAACTAAAATTCACTGTCTTCCAACAGAATTTTATAAATAAAAATACCCATGTCTAAAGTTGAATATCTTAGAACACCCCCAGACAGTGTATCTTACTGAAGACAAAAGTGTCCAAAATATGAAGGTTTGTAGAGTACTAAATTTTGCCAGGGGTAGAGCTGACTGTTGTCCAGGGGTTTTTTTAACATAGACCATTGTATTTTTTAAAGGCAGGGAGTAATTCACTGGCTAGGAGAAAGGCAGGAAATTTTTCTTTGGCAGGTTGATTTCTTTTTTTGTTTTGTTTTGTTTCTTCTTTTTTTTTTTTTTTTCAGTTTTAAATTAGCAGATGTTTGAAGCTGCTCGAAGGTTTGGAATGTGGGAGAAATCCCAGTGGAGATAGATTAGTGCCAGAAAGCAGGTGAGGTGGTCAAAGGTGGATGTAAATACAATTTATCAGATGAATCTGCTGTTTGTCATATTGGTATCACCATTGCACATGTGGCATATATAAAAGCTTTGGCAACTGAGAATGAACACCATCCCTCTAGCCAGTGTAGTTAGAGAGAAAATGCATAGCAACACAGGGATGTCCAAGAAATCCTAGATTTTATAAAAATTGTACAGCATGTGTAGAAAATATATGGGCAGGAATCTACTGAATAAAACCCCCAAAACCACAAACCACAAAACCCCCCCCAAATGATAACAGACACATACACCCCTTACCCCTCATCCTCCCTCTACCCCTTTTTCCCCCAGCCCCCCTCCCAAAAAAGGTCCCCAATAACTGGCAAGCTAAGCTAGGCAAACATCAGATCTCAGACTAAGCATTAGTCATAATATAACCCATTTGTCTGGTCAATTAGTTCAGATATGATCCTATGACTCCTCCCAGGTTCTCAGTTCTTACATCACAGTTTTTTTAAATAAAGCTTTCTATGACTTCTGATTGAAAAAAAGAACATCCTACTCTGCTGAATGATTTGTCATTATCTCAGTTATATTCTTCTTTGTGATCCCCAATACTATCGCAAAGAAATAACTTCATATCTTTAGTACAAAATCCTGCATATCTACTCAGCAAACAAGCAGAAATTTATCCTTTTTTTGGCCTCAAAAGATTACCAGAACAACTTCAATGGAATTCCCTGTACCTTTAAAAAGCTGAATGTCCCCAGACAAAAAGCTGAAAAGCTGAATAATATCAGGGGACTCAATGCTTGGTCATTAAATTAGCTACGTGAGAACACTGGATACATTTGTGCATCAGTGTCATATCCCTGCAGCAACAAAACATACATAACATTGCTATCTTCTATATGACAGGTATAGTTTTTTTCGTACTCTTCTCTATATCATATATAGTTAGCAAAACATACATACATATGCATATACATATATATGTCTCTGTGTGTATGTGTGTGTGTGTGTGTGTGTGTGTATGGATAACAGTATCAGCTCCCTCACACAATTCTTAGCTAGAAATATGGGCCTTCGTATAAAATGGCTTGCTGGAAAATGGAACAAATTCAATTAAATTTATTAGAACTGTCGAAGACATGCTGAAGTCTATCTCTTCCTCAAAAACCCTAATTAGTCTACAATGTTACAGCCCTAACAACATTTGATGCCCACATAGAAATAAACCCATATGATGCTCTTGAAGTTGTGATGAAATGCTATGCCATCTATATGCCATACGTGGTCAGGACTAGAAGTTTCCATTCCGTGGACAAAGAGCCTGTCAGCACCATGCAGCACACATGTACATTTAGGAGGAGCTCTGGTAAAGAGGTGGGCCTCTCGAAACTCCCCCCCATCTCTTTTTCTAGCCCAATTCAACAGAAGACTGTTTGAAGTCACACTAATATGAACAGCTGAGAAGAACCAGAAGTGCATCCTCAACTGAGGGTTGAGTTTGGAATCAGTTACCCACAGGTGCCAGAAGTGTCTCACATTTGATGACTGTCTTCATCTGCTCGTAGGGATAATTTTTTGTCACTTTGAATTTTAGGGCAGGAAAGCTGGAATTTAAAGCTTTCTACTAGAGTAAAGCTAGGTTTTCTTAAGTAGCATTATAAAGCGATTATGTTAATTGCAGGATGTTCATAATAGTTGTGCTAGACCACATATTGTGTCCAATAGGTTTAGTAAACAAGCAGATGAAGAAGATAAATAAGTAGACAAAAATATTAAAGGCAAGAGGTTTTTTTCACACCACCAGCAGTGGTGGTAGCAGCTATTACCATGGTGGTAGCAGCTATTATCACCAGGGCCAAGATTTAAAGTAGGTACCATAACTGACAGGGTGTTTCTGGCTCCATTTTATGATGCAGCTGTACATTCATCAATTTGAAAAAAAAAATCAAGAATAGCGATAAATTTAACTGTTGTGAGGAAATAGAAGTCTGGAGCTGAGTATGCAAAACCACCAGTTGCACGTGGAAAGAAAAATGTATATCTATACATGGAAGCATCGAAGTTGTTATTATGCTGAAGAGCTTCCTATCTTGGGGACTGTGAGAGACGTGACTGGTTAATGGCTCAAACAATTGGCCATTTGCAAAAGCAGCGGGTGCTTTGCTGACAATGTGCAAGCTAACAGCCCAGGTACAGAGGGGGTGAGCACCAGAAGATGGTAACAACAAATCAACCTTTGTTTAGCAGAAACCTCGGGTTTGAGCCAGGTAAGGGAAGAAGCCAATGAGAAGCTGATCCTGTGAGGTAGGATAGTGCATTGTTACCACACCAATGTTCTCCCTTACACAAGTGGCTCAGGCATAAGGACTGCCTCCACAGAAGTACTGGGACATTCACAAGTAGGCATGAAGGTGTTCATACCTTCTGAAGGGGCATAACTGGCTCAACTACTCAAGGCAGCTGTCAATATTTTAAAAGGGGTCATAAACCACCAAAGACCTCTGAAGCACTACCAGACTAATTTCTGGGGCCTTCCACCAGAGGATTGCACACGTGGACTCCACTGCATCACAACAGATCTGCACTGTGTTCCTTCAGACAAGGTAAAACTCAGCTCCACGGGAGCTACTGGGGTGTTTGCACCTATCCAAAATATATATTAATCCATTGAACTTTGTGTTTTGTGGGTTTCCCCCACCCCTGATGGATCCAGACTGTGGCCATCACCCAATGGACATGAAAATTGCACCAAGTCTTGTTGCTGAATCCACAATTGGAAATATCTTTCTACTCTTACCCATTTTCTTTCTCTTTCTCTCTTTCTTCTCCTAACTTCTTCACAAAATGTATTGCAAACCAGACTGAAAAATTTCAGTCAATGCTTCTTTAGTAAGTGCCTTGTTGTATCTGGATAGGTCACTGTTGGCTAGGTTTAAGTTTTTTAAGTGCCTTATTTTGCCTGGATGTTGTTTCAAAATTTATCAAGTACCTTAATGTTCTGAAGTTTGGAAGTAAAATTTGCTATTGAACTTCCTAAGAATTTTGTTGTTCCCCACACCACTCAGTGTGAACCAAACAACCTTCCCCTAAACCTGCCAAGCAGACTGGGGCAAACCAAGGGACCCTTCTATTGTGTGCTGATTTGAGGTTTTTCTTTTTAACACAGATGACCTACCCAGATGACAGTGTGCACTCCTGAGTTCTCTGTAAGTTTTCATTCACAGCTTAAGATTATGAATTTACCCTTCTACTCAACACTGGCGAGATCCCACATCAAATCCTGTGTTCAGTTTTGGTCCCTCAACAGAAGAAGGACATCTGGAGCAGGTGCAGAGAAAGGCAATGAAGCTGGTAAAAGGTCTGGAGCACAGGTCTTATAAGGAATGGCTGCGGGAGCTGCGGTTGCTCACCTTGGAGAAAAGGAGGCTCAGGGGAGACTTTATCACTCTCTACAGCTACCTGAAAGGATGGTGTACCCGGGGGTAGAGGGAGGGAGGATGGGCTCTTCACCCAAGTAACAAGCATTAGGACAAGAAGAAATAGCCTCAAGTTGCACCTAGGGAGGTAAAGATTAACTATTCGGAAATTTTTTTTCACTGAAAGAGTGGTCAAGGGTGGAGCAGGTTGCCCAGGAAAGTGACTGTCACCACCCATGGAAGTGTTCAAAAAACTCATTCTCCTCAATAAACAAAAAGCCCTGTTAACAGTCCAGCTGTGAGTTAGGTCCATTTCCTTCACTGATCACTGGAATGTATGCAATATTAATTATCTTTGCCTTTTTGAGAGCAAAGTAACCTCCAGACTTCAAAAGAAACCTTAATTTTATTTTTGACACATCTTCCTCCTCATCCATCCATCACTTTGCTTGCCCTGTTGTCCATTAAGACTTGCATGTCTTAAAAATCTCCACTTCCTATCTTCCTCAAATAATACTCTTCTAGCAGCTTAAACAGTCTGTGTCAAAACAGCATACTGCCACTACAACAAATAAAACCCCCTTTCTATCACATCAGAAAACAGTTTGTAAACTAATGGCAAGACAGGACACACCAATATAATATTCAAGCTTGAAGAACATAAAATACGTCCTGAAAAAATACAGGAAACATTAGATGAAAAAATACAGAAAGCAGTGATGTTCTAAGCCAGGAGCCTTAATTCACCTTTGCCTGTTAAGAGTCAAAGAAAGAATATGGATAGTTACTATATATTCTTAATCAATTTACCCTATCATTTAGTGAGGACCAGATTTTTGGTAATGAAAAACACATCACTGTGTCTAGATGCAGTTCATACTTCTAGCAAAGCCCTCTGCATTTCAAAAGTCATAGCAGAGCCTTCTGTTAGGGAAGCTTTTCAGAGACATGCTTCAAGGCAAGAGTTGGAAGTAATACGATACATAGAAGGGTAATGCCAGAACAGTCCAGAAGGACAGGTAAATGCTTTCAGGGAAAGTGATGAGCAGCAGGTCTAGTTGCAGAGAAAAATGAACGCATTGCATTGTTTTATGTTGTGGCCTGCTGAAGGATGCAGTGCAGCATGAAACACGGTATCAAAAAGAAATTCTGTATGTCCTCTACGAACCTGTATGAATTATTTGTGAAATCTTTGCTTATTACATCTTATGTGCAAACATTAATATATATAATACATACATGACACTGTAGACATCTACTATAATGTATTTTAAAAAGTAACATTTTCTACTGTGTCCTGCTTCTGCAAGCAAAGAGTACAGCATCTGGGCTGATTACAGTCAGCCCTGCACTTTAAGAAGCCTATCTCCTGAATACAGCAACAATGCTCTTAGCCCAAATACTTCCGTAACTTTGTTAAAATGAGCTATTTTGCAATAACTATATATCTATACTAAACCCTGTAAAACCATTGAGTCACATCTCTTTTAGAAGATTAAAGGTGAGAAATGGACTCTAACAAATGAGAAAAGTATGTGGCTGACATGTAAGTGAATTCTGAACTTCTTTTCTGAAAACGAGTAAATAATGCAATGAACTAATTCATGCAAGAAGAGGCAAACAATGCTAATAGAATTTATTCATTAAAAAATTACAACAAAACTCTTTTACAACTTTTCCACTTTCAAAAAATTATTTAAAATACAATGATGGAGATTTTCCTAGTAGTATGTGGTTTTCATAAATATTTTGAACGCTCTTCTTTTCCTCTCAAATTTTTTTAATCATTATGGCTATAAAGTCAAAATTTAGTTTCTCAGAAGGCCAAATGAAAACCTTTTGATGGTTGAAATTTGGCATATGTGATACTAGCTGTGCTTCATTCAAGTCCTCAGCCAGCTTGGGAATTTGTACTATTTTCATTATTCATCTACAGACTACCGTAAAAAATACAAACAAACAAAAAGTCACAACCCCACCTAGCCCCCTCAACCCCCACAAAATCCCCAAACCACTACCACCACCACCCAAAAAAAAAAACCAAAAACCAACCAAACAAACAAAAAAAACCCCACCACCACCAAAACTACCCCAAGAAAACAAATTCAAGGTTCCTAGTGCCAAATAGTCTACAGACATAAAAAGACAGAACAAAGGAATTTACAATTCTACTAAATGAAAGTGACTTCCCATGGTTTGGCCTACCTGAAGTGTCAGTAAGGCTGTTTTACCATAGAGGTCAACAGAAATAGAAATAGGTCAGTAATGAAGTGCAGGAAATGCTCTGATTGAACAGTCCTGCTGCTGCACACAGTCCTGCTGCTGCATGCAGGTTGCTGAATAGCTGTCTTCAGAGTACATAATTGAATTAACAAAAGTTAAAGGAAGTAAAACGTAGTTTGCACACAGAACACAATTGCCCTGAGATGCAGATTTCAGGCATGTACAAGTTCTAAGAATACTGATCAGGCAATTATGTGAATGGAAAGAAAAGAAAATATCAATTTTCCCTGCCTGAGTGCTCCCTGCACTGCATTCTCACTGATGCAGAAATACACAGCCTCATGCATGAAGCAATACTGAAGCAGTCAATAATCACTCATCCGTGAGCCGTTTAATAGAACCAGGACTGCACAAACTCCAAATTGATTTCGGTCTGAGACAGCTTTGGTCCAGACAGAGCCTTAATCCAGACAAGATGCACCACTGCAGACCTCTGTTTCATCTTTAGGCCAAGTGGCTTTACTTCCACTATCGTGGTCACCAAAATTTTCTTCCATTACTCCATTGAACTGCCAGTGTACATTCTTACGGCTTCATTTACCTGTTTTCTGTGATAAAAATGCAGTATTGCCTGCAAAAAAACCAGAGGAATTTAAAAAAGTAGGCAATACGTAAAGGAAACATTATTCAAATTGAGGATTCATTTAAGGAAGTGCCTCTGAACTAACACAGATGGCTGTGAACCTACTGAGCAGACTCACTTTGCAGTCAGAGAAACAAGCACTGTTTTGCATAGTTTGACTCACCCTAAGAAAGGCTGTTAAAGCAGGTCAGATGGCAAGTATCATACAGAGCCATGAGTACATCCAAGGACTCCTAAGGGCTATTGAGAGAGTCCAGAACAACTAACACAAATATGGCCATCTAAAATAACCTGACAGGTATTTGCTTGTGTGTTGCATTTGCTATTTGCACCTGTATATATGATCCTGGAATACCACATGGATGCTTCCTCCTCTGTTGTCTAGGAGTGCAAAGGAATCTACATGCATAAAAATTTTGAAAAGGCTAAACTGTTTCATTTCATTCAGCATATTCAAATCTCAGATCCAAAAATCTGTAAGAGAATATGAGTACAGTTTCTGACACTGTATTCTAATCAAGCAGATAAATAAAGATGTTGAAGTCAATGTATTTCTCACATTATCAACCACTCAAAACCAGTACTTGCTGCAATTTGTGTACCCGCCTGCTCACAACAAAACTTGCACTGGAATTGCAAAAATGATCTAAAATTTCTTCTTCTGCCCCTCTCAGGCTCAGGAACTTAGAGCTGTAAAATGGGAATTCACTTGGTGTGAAGTGCGATAATATAGGGTGACAAATATCAAGATGGCTTAATTATTTTGTCATTCTCATATCCAGTCTTCTCAGGACTCAGTAACTGAGGAATGACAATATTGTCATGTAGGACTGGTTTTAAAATTAAGACTGGCTACTAATTACATGTAATTCAATTAAGTCTCCTTTAAATCTCCGTATTTTTATACACATATCCCCAAACACAATATTGCTACTTGGAAACACTTTATCTACCTGGCAAATCTTCCACAAGTCTGTTGTTCAGTGGTCTCCTCTTAATAGAATCACATAAAAGATTTAATGCAAAATATCTTCAATGAGTGCCTTTACAATCACAAATATAGACTGATTTATTTGCCTGTTAAAGCCTATGAGCATTTATTGTAAGTAAACAATGAGCCAGACACCCAAAGCAACTGTTTCGTTCACTTAATTGTTTTAGAACAATTTCTTGATTTAAAACTGTTTTTTACAGCAACAAAGAAAATCATATTATTTTGAAGAACCTGCAAAAGATTATTCTAATTTTTGCATTCTGTAAACAGGCAATATTTAATCTGTTTAAAATTAAACTCTAAAGATCAATCAGATAGGCTTTTGAAGGGCTCAGACACAGCAAGTAGTTTAGCGTTGTATTTGCAAGAGATACAGCCAGTTGTTTAGGCACACAGATATCATTTAGTCCATAACTTAAACAAGCACTGATAATTTTTTTTTATAAAATGATGCTATCAGCAAAACAAACACAGTATTTCATACTACTTCAAAGCTTATTTATAACATGTTTAGAAATATTCAGTAGAAACAGGAAAATAATGTCTTGATTTTCTAAACTTTACAACATCTGCTTTTACTTACTTGAAGAATTGTAAAGTTCTCCAGATTTCAAATGGGTAGCTTTTCTTTTGTCTGGTCTCAAATTTGAAAGTGTTCATATTATTTTTTTTTTTTTTTACCCCACACAATTTTCCATTTTTCACTTAAGAAAATTCAGTCATATGAATATCTCTGCAACCTTCTAACAGTGGCAAATAATAGTTAGAATAACTTAACATTTTGAATAAGCACATTAGAAACCTGATAGAAATTACCCTTCCTCAAAAGACTGGAATTCCTACGTCTTTATAATTTCCCAATATACATATGTAACTAACTTTTTAACCAGATATCATGCTGTTCATTTATACTACTGTCGCCCAGCTAGGAATAAACTGCAGAAAGCACTATTTGCATGCAGCTCTTTTCAATGGCTTGGTCTGTGGGAGTGACTAGAACCTTTGACAAGTAAAGGGCTTCTCCCCTGTGAATCCTTTCTTATAGATAAGAAAAGTGTTAATCTAGCCAATAAGAAGTAACAAATGCATCTTAATCACTTTTATTGGCTTACCATGACCTGTTTGAAGATGCACTATTATATATAGATTTATTTATTCTCCTTCACTATGTAAAATTAAAGTTGTTGGGGATTTAGTGAGAAGTTGATAACCAAAGCCTTTAAGCATGCTATCATATACTACTGGATTAATACACAGCAACATCATAAATAACTTCCTCTACCTGCTGAGAGGTAGACAAGCTACTTTTGCTCATGAGTTACTTTGGCTGCACCTAGCTTAATAAGCTGGGTGCCTAATGCAGAGCATTTTATGTGACTGTGTACCTTGGCCTCCTGATCACCAGAATCAGGCTGATCAACTATTGTACAGTCTGGCTCCCATCTGGCCTCATAATCAGGTTTCCCTCCCATCAATCAATAGCACCTAGGGGGACAGGAGAAAAGAGCTGGTAGAATACTGGGTCTCAGCCCACTGTTGGGGTACATGGGTGCAGGGTGAGGCAGAAGGCTTAGTTTGTTGTTTGAGTTTTGCTGCAACATGAGATGAGGCCAGCCTTGGACATGCCCAGACCCTCGAGGCTGGAAATGCTTCCAGGTCTACTAGCTTAAAGATAGCTTCTGTGGACCTGATATGCAAAGCCAGTGAAGACAGAAAGATTTCCTCCAGTGTCCTTGAAAAAAAAAAACCAAAAAAACAAGAAAGGCATGTTTGCTCTGACTGTAAACAGCTAAACAGCACTGATGCTTTTCTCATTCCATAATGATAGAGGCTCAGTTTTAATTATAACTTTCCTCTTAAAACTATTATTTTTCATACCTACATCTGGAACAGCCACGGGGTTTTGGACTGTAGCATATTTCCTTACAGTGAAAGTGGAATTAGGCATCTCAGATCTGGCCATCTCAGGCTGAATTAATGTATACTAAGTGATTTTATATAAAATTCAAATCTGCACCCCAAATTCTCTTTTTCACACAGAATAAAGGTTTACTTACACTGGATTCCTTTAGTCTCAACCAAATCTATGACATATTTGGACCATATTTAAACCCACTTCTGGCAAAAAATGTTTTCCAGTTTTATTTTAAAAGTACTTGCTTAATTATTGCCAAACAGTAAGTGATTTAGCAACATTTGTGCAAAGTTCTACGCAGAATTTTCACTTATGTATGTACCAATGGGGAGGTTTAATATCTTTGGTGCATGGTTTACCAAATTATCACGGTAGCAATTTACCTGAACAAGAAAAAATTAAAAGGGAAAGTCCCTGACATGGGATCACAATGATTTGAGAGCTAGACACCCACAGCAATTTACAGTCAGATCCTCAAGAAGCATTTTAGAGGGCTCCTGCCATTTGGGTACTGTTACCTTAAGTGTCTGTCACAGGAATCTCTGACTTCTGTAAAGGAAGATATGGAAAAGGAAATTAAAAACTTAGATTTTCAGAAATGTTTCCTACTTTCTGTCCAAGACATCTGAACAACACACACTCAAATCTAGAGTTTGGTATGTTACAGGCTACATAAGAAGATGAAGTCTATTTCTTTGCATCCTCTACATGTGATGTTTTAAGATCTTCTATTATCCACCTCTCCATGGACTTTGCTTCTCTAAGCTGTAGTGCCACAAGGGGATTTTTATCTTCATGTAACTAAAAAAATGTCCTCTGCTATCTTTTTCAGAGTGTCAAAATACTACACAAAAACTTCTTAAAGCAGAAAAAACAGCTCATTAACTGAAATAAGCATTTTAGGCCTCTTCCACTTTCTCTACCATAGGTGTTGCTACAACAGGAGTGATTCTCCAGGTTTAACTGACAACACATGGCATTCTACTTAGCCAAGACAGCACTGACCTTTAAAAACTCACACCACCCCCCCCTTTGATAGTATTAATCAGCCTTTTCGTTCCTGAAATAAATTACAGGCATGGACTTTCACAGGCAGGAATATAACTCAAAAGGCTTAAGGAATGGAGATAATTTGTGTTTCATGAACATAAATTATTGAGTTCTAAGCTTAAGTGAGACTAATGGGCACAGCTCAAAACTATTAATGCTGCAATGTATGATGAGGTCTCCTTGTGCCATGCTTTTCTGGGGGGCATGGCACCTGAAGCTGCCATTAAAGATTCCTGGATCACAATCTCAGCTTCTCACTGCCAAAAGCACAGCTCCATTTTTCATCACCTGCCCAAATGATTCACTCTCTGCATTGGTCCATGCAGAGAGAAGTGAGAAAGTTGGGAGCTGAAGAAAATTTTGCATCCAGCAGAACAGTGTACACAGAACTAGAAGCTAAGAGAGTGGGTAAAGAGTAAGATGTAAAGCACAGTTTAACTCAGCTTTGAACAAAATTTGACTTCATTAAAGGGTGGAATGATCAACCATAACAAACTTCTCTACCGGACAATTATTTTTTCTATGGTATGGCCCTCCTAAAACTTTCTCTCCCACCTGTACCCAGAACTGGCTGTACATATGCTAAAAGAGACAGAGCAGAAGAGCAGCTTAACTAACAAAGGAAGACAAAGTCCAACTTGCAGACCTCTGCATTTCTTATTAGACAAGCCTCCGTAGTCAAATAAGTGATGTAAAAGTATGTGAACAAACTATGTAATCTCCATCACTTGTTTGTTCATTGTGTGTAAGAAAGAGGATGTCTACCTGTCACCAACTACTTGTGGCTGGTTGAGGTCAAGAATTAATCACCTGATCATCCTTTCAGTGAAAACAAATTTCCCTGGATAGCAACAACTTTTTGATTTTGTTTTACTCAAATTCTTTGTTGGTAAAAATCAAAGCTCAGTTTTTACTCAGAACAAGCATGGAATAAACAACTGATTGTTTTCTGTGCTTGCATTTGATGTTTCTATAAATCTTGCTTCTCTTATACTGGTATCACAACCACAGAAACATTAATAATTCTCACTCAGGTCTATAGTTGGGGCTTCTCTCATGCTGAACTTCAAAGCTTAAACCACAAGTAAACATTCTTCTGCCAAATCTGTTGCTCCCTATTCCCTACCCCTGCTAGACAAGGGTAAAAGACAGAATTAATTTTTAAAAATAAATAAACAAAATATTTGGTCATTTAGTTTCATTTTTGCCTGGCATTGATATCTTGTGGGTACTATATCAAGCCATGAAAAATAAATAAGAGAGCTGAACTTTTCAAAGGCTGACAATGATCTTTTTTCCAGTTCAGTGAGGTTAATAAACCTTTTAATTTACAAATTCATAAGAATGAGATTATATTTGGTTAATAGATTCTTTATTACACTCATTGAAGTCTTACTGCCAGAAATAGAAATTAGTTCATCATGACATAAAAGGTCAAGATTAGTTGTAATTAACAGAAAAGTCCCAAACTTCAGACAGCTACAGCTAATTACAGCAACTAGAATGTAAAAGCCACAGAGCTGTGAGTTTGCAAATCCATGAATAAATGTTGGACTTCAGTATGTCAGATGGTCCAGAGAACCCATTCATGCAAAAACATGCACAAGTAATATACAGGACTGGGAACAAGAAAATCCATCATTAATTTTGGGATCCATGCAAATAAATTTCAGATCCTTCACAAATATCTTGCACTACAGAAAAGATGGATTCATGTCCTGTTACTCTGTATATTGTCTACTTCAAATCTTCAGATCCAAATTATATAGAATTACACTCAATATAATTCTTATCCTACATTTACTATGCCTTGTAAGAAATGTGTTGCACATGCATCAAGTCAAAATAAGAAAATAAATCAGGAATTTTCAAAAAAAAATTGCTTTTTCTTTTTGGTAAAAGTAGGAAGTTTTCCATCAAATTTTCTTCTTGCGATGTGAACCCAGAGGAAGAATTTAACCTGCTGAACATTCCAATTATTTCCTCATGCTCAGAGAAGCATTTCTTAGTGTAGCAAGCTGTAGTTCTCCTTTGCATAGCTACTTGTAGAGAAAATGTTTTATTAAAGGAATTTTCAAAGCGACAAGGTCAGTATGCACAACTTCCATTCCTTTTGCATGCTTTTCTTAACGTCAAATCAAAACATGGCAATGCGATTAAATACATTGGTAACCATACTTTTATTATAACTGCCTTATAAATCACGTTATCGCTAATTAATCTAATTAACAGTCCTATGTTCCAGATACATTACAGGAACAGACCAAATGAATCCAGTCTTGAAGAAACCACTAATATGTCTCAGACACCAATTCTGGATTTGTTGAACATTCATTGAATATCGACCTGCTGTGAAAATATTACTATACCTGCTGCTTTTATGGGACTGGATTTTGCTTGCTTTTTTCCCCCTTTAAAAAAAAAAAAAATAAGAACACAGAAGTCAATGCTATAAACCAAAGATATTTTGCTAGCAGCTTAGCATTTCAAAGCTAAGTAATTAAGCTGAAATTCCGAAGTTTTAAGATTCACAGGTTGAAAATTTAGTATTTTTCTGCTATGTACCTTTTTCATCTGTTCAAATGAAAACACTGGTACACAAATAAAACCACACTAAGTACCTTGAAACTTGGGCTGAAAAGTATCACATTTTCAGAAGGTAAATAAAGAGAATGTTGAAGCAGAGCAGAGTTTCTAATGAGTTAATGTAAAAAAACCTCATGCAAAAGCAATCCGCATCAAAGCTAGCAGGCAATACCCTGACAGTCATCCATCAAACCAAAAGTCCCCTTAATAAATGCCAATTATAGGGCAAATATGCACAAACGCGGATAGCATAAGCCATGGGATCATTTCCTTCCAAGAAAATTAGTGACCAACAAAACACTCATGCAGCCTGCCCTACAGCAACACTCACTCCTGACCGGAATACTAACTACTATTATTATTTCACTACTTTTTACTTTATTTTGTACTTTTGCAAGAAGTAAGAACCACACAGAATTTTGTTTGGGGTTATACAAATTCCTTCGCAATTTGTATAGAAGTCTAACATAACTTTTTAAAAGCCATGACATGCCTATAATGTATACAGAGTCTCTGACTTCCGCCGTAAGCGAGCCTTTTTCCTAACTTAATCATACTCAAATTTCACCCCTTTTAAAGATCCTGATTCAAAAATGTTCACTCATTCTCCACAGTCCACAAATTTATACCATCTCTTCCTGTGGTATTATATGTGCATAAATTAAAAAAGAATGGTCTTGTATAAGGACTGAAAACAGAACATTCCAAGTCCCCCATCCCCCAAATCTAACTTCAATTTATCAAGGAAATGTTTGATACAAAGTACCCATTCTTATAAAATTATTGTTTTGTGTATGAATAGGATGTTTCAAATTTGAGCAGAATTACATTACCCAAACCGAAAAACAATGAGTTATACAGCATGCTGAAGTCAAACAATAATAAAAGCTTCTCTGCTCTTACATTTGTATTGCCTCTGATTCATTTTATCTCCTTTTGCTAACACCTTCTGCATATCACACGTGACCAATATTTTTGGTCTCCCAAAAGCAGATTTTTTAGATTTATTGTATCTAATATGCAGTAAACAGAAAAGTAGCATGTTTTGTCATATGGAGTGTCAGAGGAGGGTTAAGATAAAAACATTATGCTAATGAGACAAAAAAGCTTTGAAAGAAATATTTAATACTAGTATCATGTCAGAGAGAATTATTTTTTCATCTAAAATGACTCACATTGCTATATTCATAGAAAAAGACAAGAAAATGCTACATTAGTCCTAGTCTGATGTCTTATCTAATTGACCTCTAAAGTGACATCTTCCATCACACAGACTAACCCGTGCTATACTCATTTATTTGCATCTTACCTAAAATTATGATGAATGGTTTGAGCTCTATTCAATTATTGAAAATGTGCAAAGAAACAGAAACAATGAAACTGGCAAAGTGCTCAGCATTCTTAGGAACAATTTAGGCTAATTAGCATCAACTTCTCCCCCATTCATCATACCCCTTTAGAAATATAAACAAACTGTCAGCTCTAACCTAACAAACAGATCACTGAGCTACTTAACACAAATTATTCTTACATGAAAAGCTCCTTCTCAGGCAATATTCTCCTCTAGGGCATCTGGGAAGTTGAGCTATTAAAATTGAAGACATATGTTTTAGTCAAATTTAACTCCCAGATTGTACTGATCGCTGTTGTGACAGTTTTCCATCAGCATGCTGCTGCTGGCAACATACTACATATTTTAAATAAAGTAATGCAACAACAGACTTCAATGATGCATGTTCATTTAGCATAAGATCAATACCACTCAATTAGCACCCTACGCCTAGAAATGGAGCTACCTAAAATTATTGCTTAGGTAGAACTTGAATCTCGGATTTCATTTGGAGTTTCTTTTCAAATCACATATTCTGTATGTTCCTGCAAGCTTGCAGAAGGCAGCAGATATGCCACTGTCAGCTATGACAATAGTTAAATCAAGCTGCAAAGGTGATGCTCTGAAAAGGCCACAGTGACAACTCAGCTGTCACTCCTGGGTTTTAGCTCAAACTCCTCCACAGATGCCACAAACAAAAGGACAGCTCTAAGCTAAAGGAAAACAGGAAGGTTTCCAGAGCAGAATACTTCCTGAACCCAGCAAGCCATGTGCTACTTTGGAAGCCAAAATGATAATAATATATACTTCCTTTCCTTTCTCCAAAATGAAAAAGGAACTATTGTTGTCCCCAACTCCATATCTGACTAAAAGGCTTCTATGCTACAACTAAGACTTTTTCATCAGTTCATTAAAATACTCATTATCTGGTAAAAGGAAGAAGTGAAGACTGGCCTAGACTTTCTTGTCTCACAGGCATTTGAGATTTTGTGCATATATATTTATTTTCCAGTAAGAACTTCAAAACTGGGGAATATCCTTCACTATTTTTTAGAACAAATATAATTTGGAAATTCCAGAGATATCAAAAATAATTAGTGTTGAGAAATTATTTCCTGAGTTGTTTTTCTTTTCAATCTATAAGAAAATTCCCACTTATTGCCTTGGTTCCCTTTAAACAGTAAAATATACAATAAGAATTTCATGAATTAAAGATTAATAATTTCCCATCCTTTCTCCTTTGATTTTCTCTCATTTCTCTGCTTTGCTATTTCATTCTGGTTCTTAATTTGACTTGCAAGAAGCACTCGTAGTACATGTCATAGCTTGTCTTTCCCCACCCCCCACCTCTTTCTTCCAAGGAAGGTAATGAAACCAAGCAGTATCAGCATGGTTGCCTGTTTGCACCGAAAGTTGTAGTCTGAATTTAATTTTGTTTCATCCTTAGGTGAGAGGAGGAAGGAGGATCATCTAACTTCCTGATTTCCTCACTGCTGGTTGCACATACATTCTTCCCTTGGATACAGAACTTCCAAGGCCTGGTGTCTCTTATATGGTTAGAGCCAGAAGGTCCCCAAACACCTCTATGGTGATGCATTTCTTAACAGCAACAGAGATACACTTTCTCAGTGAACGCAATGCAAACATGTGTGTCTTCTTGCTTCTGAAGAAAAGGATCTTGCATTTTGACATGACAGCCACCTCAAAGAGCACTTTAAACATTAGTGCTGATGCTAGAAGTGTTATGCAAACAGATTGGTGAGACTTGCAAGTGAGCACCTAAACAATGGCTCTTGCCCACCTTCTCTGAAATGATCTCACAGTTACGGGCTTTATTGACCAAGAGAAGTGGTGATGTAGTTCATGTTTATCAAGAGATAATGAAGAGAGTTTTTACAGCAGACAGACTAAGAACCTGTTTCAGCCATCATGAACATGAATTGCTACTTCACAGTAAAAAGTAAGATTTTAAGCAAGACAGAAAAACTTGAGGTCTGAAGTAAAGAGGTACAGGTTACACAGCATAGAAACAATACTTAAACCCATGTTTGTAGATTAGACTGCTTGAAAGCTCGCTTCAGATATAAGAAGAAACCTGCATTTCTTCACACTAGGAGACAAAAATGCCAGAATAAAATCTGAAAGGTGACCTCACACAAACCAGGGGGAATTAAGGGTTCAGGACAAAGGTAAATTCTGACAAGTCAAGAAAGAAGTAGTACTGCTTCAGCAATTTCATAAGGAACAAGGTATTAAAAGGCTGGCTAAAGGTGAATCATTCTTATTCATTCTTCACGTAACCAACAAAAGAAGTACCTCAATCTCATCAAATATATCAACCCAAAGAAAATGTGTATCGATGAAAACTGACCTCTAACTTACAACTCTGAAGTACAGTATTTTAGGATTGTACTCAGTTCCTATACCTTTCTGGTGTTGTTTGCAAAATCCACTTTAAGAAAACATGAATGACTCTGCTCTAGAAACAGGATCATGAAATTAAATTCAAAAGGACAGAGCAGCACTGAATACTTTTTGGGTATTAGAGCAGGAACTGGAGGTAAATTACAGACACAGCAAGGAGAATGTCCCTACAAAAGCCAGTAGTTTTCCCTCTGTTACGAAAAGGTATTTTCTTAAGTTTTGTTTGCTTGTTTGTTTGTTTGTTTTGGTGTACAGGACAGTCTCAGAGGGTATAAACCAACAGCTCTTTTTGCTACATTGTTGAAAGAACACATGGGATATGGGTATGCTACCTAAATATGGATCTGCATATTTCAGTTGGCCTATTTTCTCTCCTGATTCAGCCATTAAAAATATATATATTTTTATATATGCATCTAAAGAGCATCTAACACTCATGAATACACAGATTTCATCTCAGTTTCAACTGTTCTCTCAATAGCTACAAATCTGTCCTAATTTTAAGAAGCTGTATGTATATGAACATGACTACCTCAGAGAAAAATAAAATAAATATTAATCCACATCTGTGGAAATTACTTCCAAGCTGGCATCAGACTTTCATTGAGCTATGCTGAAGGCCAGAAAAACCTGCACACTGTTTTTTACCATTATGTTATATAGATCAAATGTGCAACATTCAAGAGCTAGTTTAGTATTTACACTGAACTGCTCTCACATAGCTGTTATTTAGGCTTTTTCTTTCATTTTGAAGTGTTTTCTGTTGGTTCAGAAATGTTTTCTTCCTGGTTGCAGTCTCTTTAAGGCATAGCGACAAGTAATAGAAGCAGACAGGAAGTAGGGGTTGTTGCTCTCTAGAGGATGATTAAGCAAGTCAGCACAAATTCCCTGAAGTTCCCACAAACCAGCTCTTATGTAACAACATATGTTTTTAAAGATATATTCTCTGCATAGTGGAGAGTCTTCATGGGAAAGATATAAGCTAGCTTTATAATAAACACAGTGGAGCATGAAATGACTATAAAGAGCACTATAAATGAAGTAAATGATTAGATACTGAAAACCCCACAGCAACTGATTCTCATTTACATTTCTCAGAATTAACCCTAGTCAATAAAGTATCCAGGTCCTGCAGTCCCTTGATTACACAAACCAAACATATTATGTGTTCCTTGGAACATGACTTGTAATGCTCTGGGATGAGTACAGGTAATGGGTCTAATGCAATTAGGCAGATAACTTCAGTGGACTGTTTCTCTGAAGAAAGCAGGATCTATCCTTTTCCTCTCACTTATGTACAGTGCAGAAATTCTTTAAACTTGAGAAAACCTAAAAAAAAATCTTTAACATTTACCTTGCATTAGACCATCCCAGTATATACTGTTTTTAGATTATTCAGTACAGCCGTGGACTGGTTAAAGCCATTCAGCACTGCATACTTTTTATTCTTAAAAAAATGCACACACATCAAAATTTTTTGTCCTTCTGTCTGATTTTAAAGAAAATTGACAAATTTATTAGAAGAATTTTAAGGTTATAGTAGTGGTTATTTACCTTCATGTGAGAAAAGTATTTGACAACCTAGAATTAGATGACGACCACTATATAGTCTGATTTTTCTACCAATAAATAAAAATTTGGGGACACAAATATAAAAAAAATTAACAAACAACACAGCACATCAGATCAAGTTTTCCAGTTACTTACAATTTCACTGCCCATTTAGAAAGATTTGATGTTCCAAAGGTAGAAAAGCCAGGTCAACCAAAACTAGAGAAGTTAACTGTGGTCTCTCAAAGCAGAACCTCAGGCTGTGCTGCAGCAGAACATCTTCTATACTCTGAAAGTCTGCTACCAGTAAGTCTGATTCCTATGAACCATCCTGTGCATTTTATTTTCACATTATGCGGAGAAAAGCCTAGCATCCTCTGTATTAAACATGTGGTCCAGATGTACAAAATCACACATATCTTATCACACAATTCCTAAAATAACTAAGTTAAATTTTGACAGGAAAAGAACATCTAGTCACAAAAGGACTAGATGTTCTTAATATTTTATCTGACACTGCTGTCATATATAGATTTTTAAAGCTTTTTTTCACCTGTTGACCCAAGACATGGCAGAGCCAGATAACAAAGGAGCACACCCCCAAAAAGCAGTCATTTTTGCCTTTGCAAAATCTATACAGCCCCAATGGAGAAGTTCACTTATCTCACCTTTCTCACAATAGCACTGAAGTGAAAAAATAGAGTTAAAATCCAATGATCTTCTCACACCTGTATGCTACACCTTCTCAATAGTCAAATATTTTGAAGAAATATACTTTTAATAATTTACTATTTCTGTTAGCTGGTCTTTCATTGTATTGGTGCACACCTAGGCCTGCATGGTTAAGAGTGGGAATTCACTTTATATGGTACCTACAAACTGAAGTAGAAGTGAGGTAACAGATCATTTTTCTGGTCAAACAGGATCATTCCTTCTATTCTATTCTATTCTATTCTATTCTATTCTATTCTATTCTATTCTATTCTATTCTATTCTATTCTATTCCCATTCCACTCCATTCCATTCCATTCTCTAATGAGCCCAGGCGATAAAGACTTTCTGCCACTTCCTTCTTTCACAGCTTGTTGATCTCACTGCTTGAAAGTGATACCAAAAGTAATTCTTCCAGCACCATGTTTCATTTTCAGCTCTTCCTCCTACATATAACTGTTATTTTTATTCCCCAACTAATTATCATTCAGTATCAAACAATGCCTGAAACAGGCCTGATGAGGATTATCACCATAGGTATTAAAAGGCACTATAATTTATCAATTTGACTCTAAAAAGTTGAGCAAAATAAAAAACAGTAAATGTTTGACTCACTAGAGCAGAAGCCAACTATTGCTGTATCATACTGTTTTGTGTATGATTTTGATCTCAGTTAAGTGACTTCAAGAAAGTTACACAATGCAACTCCTAAGTGAGAAATGGAGTGAACAATGTGCAATTTTGCTGATTTGAGCTACTCCTAATCATAAGAACAATCCACAAAGGCAAAAATTGTATCTCAAAAGCATGTATAAAAAAGTAATTGCATTCTAACAGCTTTAAAAAATGAAAAAGTAAAAGAAAACAAGACTTCAAACTGGCCTAGGGAGGAAAATTGAGAAGACAACTGCTACTGATTTAAAAACAAGGTTTCAAAGATACATATTAAAAAAACCAAAAAGACAAAAGACAAAAAATATGCCAGGCTTTGGGAAGATAAATCTAAAGGTATGGTAAGAAAGACTACTTGTTTCATTTGGTTGTGCACAAGTTTGTTGTGCTTCCTTAATATACATCTTTTCCAAGAAGGGTAATTGCAAAGGGATCATAAAACAGATAATCCAAGATATTTTCCCAATATCTCTTAGATCTGGTTTAGTATAGTTCCTAAAACATAATTCAGAATAAAATTTCAAATTAAAAAAAAATCCCTGTTAAGCCTAATGAGGCAATCTAGAGCTGAAAATCTATGCCTTTCAGGTCACATGAGCCTCTGAGGACAACAGATGGAAGCATTGTTGTTAACAGAAGCATCAGGAGAATCCTAAAAGCTGCCGGAGCATTCCTGCTCTTTGATCAGGAACTGCAGACCTGCCAAAAACAGGGGTCAGGAACAGAGAACTGACAGCTTGGGCAAATGCTTTCCAGGTTATGAGAATCTTGATTCTCAGGGAACTTGAGCTCCCTAGTTGGACCCAAATAACTTGAAAAAAGAGGTTTTTTTTTTTCCCTCTAAATTTTGGAAAAGCCATGCATGGCAAAGCAGGCCTTAGTCCAGCTTCCAGACTAAAAGTCACTTGGTTTTGCATTTTCAAAAGAAAACCTGCAGCTCAGTGGGAGCAGGGAAGATAGGCTCAGGCCAGAGCCTATTTACAAATCTACCCCAGCTGATAGATGTTCTTTGGACAAAAGAAATTTCTGCTCATGTGTTAAAGGGCTATCTAATGGACATGGAAGCAAAGGGGAGCCTTCCTGCCAACTTCAACTAAGTGCTGCATCAAACCAAACTCAAAAGCTTCAATGACTGTTCCTAAAATTTGAGATCCTACATTGTCACCAATGGACTCTTACAACTTTGTGTATCCAAAGGGAAAGTATGAATAAATCCACAGTTTTTGCTATTAAGCCTGTAAACTGGCTATTAACCAATCTTTGCATGCATGTGGTGGTCCATTTAAGGGGTAATTGAAGTAGTTTAGGTGGTGAATGCTAGTTTAAAAATTGGTTAATTAAATAATATTAGTTAGGAATCATATAGCTACCTAGGAACTTTAGATGCTTTTGGCACTAAGCATCAGCAAAAGGAAAATGCTGAAATTTGTGTTTTCAGATTAGGTTGACTGATGAATGAAGCAATAAAGGGACTCTAAGTAAATGCATCTTATTTTGTCTCAGACATCTTTCTCATTTAAATCCTGCCGTATAAGCAGGGGACTTAAAAAACCCACTCAACAGCCCTGATAGCCTTTATTTCTACATGGTCCAATTAAGAAAACAGTTCCCAAAGTCTCAGGAATGCAAAATTACAGACCACTGGCAGAAAATATAGTCTTGAAAAAATGGACAAGTGCATGGCCTCCAGTAAGCTGTCTTCACTACTTAAGGTTCTAATAATATGAAGACCAGAGGCAGATTAAGTGGAAAACAACACTCTTGCAGCCTTAACTCTGAAATGGAAATAATTATTTAGCCTAAAAACACTCAAAGTGTCTGAGAACAGCTGGATCTTCAGTTCTGCTCTTCTGTGGACTGTGTACATCTCATCACCATGACTTAACATAATTTCTTCTGGAATTCTCACCTTGGCTAATATAGTGGGCAGAGATCCAATGTACAGTTCTTTTGGTTTACATTTTTGTCAAAGTTTAATTTTGAAAATGCCCATCAAAAGGAAAGATGCAATACACTACTGTATGTTGCTTTACAGCCTATTTTAGGGACTACAGCAAGTCACTTTCAGGATATGCATCTGAGAACAGAAGAAAGTACCACTGAAATGCTGTATTTGACTCAGTTTGAGGTTACTGTTTTGTTTGAGCTTTTTTCACCATTAGCAGAAGAATGGGCATTTATCCTGGTCTTAATATCGCTTTACTCACCAGATCACCTATGACACTTTCAAGGTCTGAAACTGCTGCTTTGAGACTAAATCTATAAAGAACATGCTACGAAATGCTGCCTGCTATTGCATTTATACCAAATTCTCTGCTTCATTTGTGCAACTCACACAGAGTTAGGTAGGATTTAAATCCATAAGGTCTGTAGCCCTTAGACTCCATTTGTTTCAAGACAGTTTATATTCAGTATATCAGCCAAACAGCTCTGGTTTGTTTAAATGTATTTACAACTATCACATCCAGGCAGGTAAGTGTTAAAAGCAATAAGAAAACAATAGGAGGTTAAAGTATGCAATGCAATAAGAATGTTTAGCATGTCCTGACACTCCAGCTTCCCCTCCTCCACTGTTCAGGCATCTAATTGTTTGCTTTTCCTCCTACATACAATAATGAAGTGAACTACAATCAAAGTGTGATGACAAATGGTCCCAGGGTTTGCATTCTTTGGAATATATTGGCATTTGTAAACCAAAGAAGAAAGATAGATGTAATCAACCACTCTCTTATAAGAGAAGGATCTGGAAGAGTATGTTGGCAAAATCTTCAAACAACATTAAGCAGTAATTTGAAAGCATGTTTGAAAGGAAGAAAGCAATGCCTCTAATACCAGTTTATTTGTACAACAACAACTAGAAACTGAACTTGCTAGACATATTTTGAAAGATGGAAACAATTAAAATGCATTAGTGATCTAAACAGGCACTGTCTTTTAAAAGAAAAGAACTTTAAACAATCAAGGTTACACATAACCACATTTTGTTGACTAATCCTCACCTTCCCTTGATCTCCTAATATTTAGTACTTGTATTACATTGAAACATTGCATCTCTGCTTACAGAAATTCACAAGAGTTGTCTGTACATACTTTTGCCTGTGGAAAAAGAATGATACAGTATCATGAGAAAAACCCCATTATCTGCAGCATGGCAATTTTTCTGCCTCCAACATTAAAAAATTGGACCTCTCTATTAAAGAAACCAAACACATAGTGGCCAGGTTGCACCATATCATCAATGTAACCACTAAACAGTCAGCTCACTAGTAAATAAAAATGGACAAAGTACACTGGGAGGACACATTATTCACATCTTCCTCTTTTTCCTTCTAGACAAGATACTACTAGAGGACTTAGTATGGGAGAAGGCTTAGCAAGGAAATGAATAATCAAATATTATTTTAAATAGTTTTAAATATTTAATATTTAAGCTAAAATAAGCCTTAAATTAGGGCTTAACATCACCCGCATTTTTTGCAGTCATGTTCAAAATGCAGTACTTCAGATTTCTGGACACTGACAACGCTCCTTAAAAACAACATAAAGTCATTCCAGAACCCAAACACGAACTGTTAGAAATAGAGATATCTTCAGATACTCACTTTTGACCTGCTGCAGTCTTACTGGGCCATAACAGACACACTGAAACTTCAGAAAATATTGTCATAACAGCATAAGATGAACCTCCTTCTTCTTTTGCATGCTTTGATGAGCATCAAAATTGTTGGCATTTATAAGCATCATCGTTAGGACATTAGCACACAATGAAAAACACAGTTCATGCCCACAAGATACTATTTCTGTCTCCTGAAAGCATTTTTGCTGTTGCTCTTAGTCTTGATGATTTTATGTGCAGCAGAAAGGTAGCTATAGAGAAGAATGACACAAAATTGGGGATTTCCTGGTTGATTTTTGATCTCTTTGTTTTTATATGAGGCATGGTTCCAATCATTATCTTTGATGGGAAATTACTTTTAATTACATATATAAATGTTTTAAGAGGTCGATTAATACTTTAAAAACCCAACCAAACTAAACCAATGGTGTAATCAGTGCATATCAATCACTACTTTAGAGACTCCGAAAAAATGAATCTATGTATCAGAATTTTCAGATGAGGTACAATAGAGGTAATGCTTTCCTAGTAGCAGAGTACTTGCACTTTAGGAACAAAATGGTGGTAATTACCCCATGAAATAGCTCAGTCATTCATTGAAGGTTAAATGCTAAAACACTGAAGAAAAAGAATAATAATCTTGATAACTCTAAAAATCACTATTGATACAGTGAGTGTCAAAGTGAAAGAGAATGTTTGTGTTAGATACTAGGAAGAGATTCCATACTATGAGAGTAGTGAGGCACTGGAACAGGTTGTCCAGAGAAGTTGTGGCTGTCCCATCACTGGAAGTATTCAAGGCCTGTTTGAATGGGGGGGTCTCATCAACCCAGTCTAGTGGAAGTTGTCCCTGCCCGTGGCAGGGGTCTTGGAATTGCTGGTCTTTAAAGTCCCTTCCAACCTCAATCTTTCTATGATTCCTCAACTTCATACATACAAGTAGTACCATCATACTATATCCTATAATATTTATATTGTAGTACTGGTCTAGAGCCAGTTTTCAGGAAATCCCTGCTTCAGAGGAAGGGAAAATGAATTAGTGAAATGGGATTTCAACAGGCAACAGAGAATCAGGACTACAAAATGTGAATGTCCCCTTATAAATATCCATTTAAGGAACAAATGTCAGGTAGCTCTGCAGCTGTAAATACAATCCCAGCCATTAGAGAAAAAAGGATATAGTATACACAGAACACAAATGTATCATACTTAGTCCCTCTTCCAACCCTGTTTCACATATTTTCGTGACAGCTATTCAAACACCTTAAATATCAAAAATGTGACTGACAGGATAAAATATGTAAGTTCTGGCAGTAACACATTTGTATCCATTCAAGATTTAACAGGTGCTCAAATTTACTCAGTTGCTACTGAATTCTACTAATAACTGTGTGAGCTACTAGGACGTATATTAACAGATGCGCATTCTTGTTCTGAGTTAAGAATAGAGGGAAATGATCCAAGTGTAAAAGCATTACTAGAGAGGGAAGGAAAACTTAAGGAGGAAAACTACAGGATAAAAAGTAAAAGCATGTCAGAATAACACAGGTATGTCATCTGCAAGGCTCTGTTAGTAAAAGATTTAAGAAGCATTTGCTTATATAGCTAACATTATAATACAAAACCAAAAAGCCAAGCTGCAAATAGTCAGTGGCAATCAGACTACAAAGTGCAGCATACAAGCAGATGCTGTGCAAGGCGATGGTATTGAGTGGGCACTGTGTCTACAGGTGCACAACCACCAAGGCCAGCATCTGGCTGCTTTCCAAACACAAGGCTGAAGTTCCAGGTGTTCAGAGGCACTGTTCTGCCTCCATCAAGAGCACATTTACACTCTAAGTCTTTCAGACACAGAACTGAGGCTTTTTGAAGCCAGAAAATTTGTGTTCTGACACTCATAACGTTAGTGATAATGTTTGAAAGTAATCGTTTCGGAGAGTGTTTATATTTTCATAATCACTATGAAAGCCTGTGAACTCCAGACTATGAATGGCTTAAAAGCCTATTTTCTTCTATTTTAATCTAAAGCTAACACATGCAATATTCTATAAGAAAAAGTTATTTTTAATTTAAATATTTTTCTAATCAAGTGTTATATATGGGAACTTTTCAAGTAATACCATACTTTCCTGCAACAGTTACAGAGTCATCTTTAACTAGTTCTATTAGCTTCCTAATTTCAGTATTTTTTATCATAAGACATAATTGTCTTCCTATTGAAAAGAAGGAGTGTGTACACTGCACACCCCCTGCATGTTTAGGCTTCTGTTTGAATACATGATCTCAGCAAAAACAGAACAGCCTAAGCATCCCAGTAAGAAACTTGCTTTTGTCTCCAAAAAATACAGCAGAGAAGCACAATACTGCCACCTCCACCTTAAATGCTGAAGTGCAAGTATCACACACATAATCTAGTAAAAAATTATAAAATATAGTGAACAAGAACACATGTAAAAAATTCTAAAACTTTTGTGAGCAAATTAAGAGAACTACTGTCAGGAAGAAAAATTAATTTTAATCAACCAATGTAGTATACCAGAAAACCATTAAACTCAACAGTCCCAAAGCCTAACGGAGGCAGAGTAAGCAACCTCTCAGCCTGTCCAGCCTCAGTCCATGACATCAAGTGACTGGCATCAGAGAGAAGCCATATCTGAAAGTGTCTTAAGCCTTGTTTTATCTGTCAGTGTTTCAGATGTGGTGGCCATTCTAGTGATGGACTTACATGCTGGGAAACAGATGACAACTGACTCAACTTCCATAGATGTAACTTGCTGGGGTTCTTCACCTCATATACATTAAAGTGGGTTATACTCCGAGCAAAGTACAATATGAAGCCTGAAATACATTCCCCAGACCCTAAATCAGTTTAGTCTATGTTCAGTGGTAAACCAGTATTACAAAGAAGAGTTTATTAAGGTTTCTTTAAAAAAAAACAAGAACAACAAGAAAAGGCAAAAAAATACCCCAAACAAAAAACACCCCAAACCCCAAAAACATAAAAAAAAAAAAAAAGAGTAAAACCTTCCTTCCCTCTTAATCCTCCCACAAAGCTGAGCAAAGTCCTTTTTCCTGCTGTGGATTATTTGAATACGCATCTTCTTTTAATGGTATTTGTTAACGCTTCAGGTTACCTGAGAAGCAGGCCCTACAAGGGAAAATATGGCAGGTGACAAACAGCTCCATTAGCTACCACAATAGAGCAAGCAAATTAAATTGCTGATGTGTGTTAAGCTTTGGGTAAAGTTCAGAAGCGGAAGCATTCCTGGCACCCACTGCAGCCTGATCAAACAGGTAAGCAATCATACGAGCTGCTGCGACCAGAACCATTACCAACTCCTCCGCCACTGACTGGGAATCCCTGCCAGCTCCCACAGTTCAGGCAAATAAACTAACAGAAAACTATCCTATCAGAAGCAATTAAGTTTCTGTCACTTAAGCTCCTTGGACCAGTTCCCTAAAAGGTCAGCATCATTTCAAAGAGTTTTTTTTTAACACAATAAGAACAGAATTTAAATATTTATTTTAAATACCACCACCTCTCTTCTTCATAGGTCCATGAGGAACATTGCAACAGAAAAATTAGTCAATTTACGTGCACCCAGAATTTGGGCACCAGATAGTGACACAAAAGCTACTGAGATGACAGCTATAAGTAAGATGAGAAAAGCGTTCTTGCAGATAGCTTTTGGCTAAGGAAAGAAACAGGGCTCGTGAACTTTATCCCTACCAATAACACAAGTAAATTGTAAAAGCAAACAATAAATAGAAAATCTACAAAATATCAGACTGACAAGCACCCTACGTCATGTTTTAGTTTTGCTAAGTGCTGGTATACAATCAGATAACACACAAGACTAATACAGCCAAGGAATGGTTTGGACAGGAAACTTCCAGAAAACAAGGAAGTTCAACATACAGCAAGTTCATGCTCAGTAAATAGGGAACTTTCTTCAAGAGACATTCTAAAAAGCTTGGGAGTTTATCACTTTAGGCATTAGAATGAGCAGAAGGAACTGAGTGAATATATTTACTGGTTACAAAAGGCATGGAAAAAGCTCAGGGCCTTCAACTATTTACCTAGTGTGTAGATGTGAAAAAAAGGAGTATTTTAACTACATACACAAGGAGGTAATTTGGAGGAGATCACTGATGACAAATATTTTCCCCCATCATCAGGTTTGATACCATCAAGGTTCTGGCAAGAACACAGAGGAAAACAAAGCACAATTGTATGGTCAATGCATCCTGCCACTTAGATCCTGCTTGGCACAAATCATGTTTTAGAAAAATATCTCAATCACCTGATGTTCTATGTACAAAGTATGGCCATCAAAGTTCTAGAAAAAGCCAGATTTGCTGAACAGGACTAAAGCAAAATAAACTTTACTTCCATTAAATGGAAACAGACCTGGAAGGATGTTAGGATTGTCAGGTCATTGCCGACCTATATCCTTCAAAAAAGAGTGAAAAACCCCAAACATGTGCTGGACACTAAACAATGAAAGTAAAATTGTGCTCAGTCCAGCCCCAGAAGACAGACTTCAGACTTCAGCCTCCAACTGGAAGCCAACTGAAGGTGACCATATATAGGGGATGCAAATCTCAATAGACAACATGAGAAATGGAACAACTCTCAGGTGTTATTGAAAGAGCAACTTCTAAGGCAACCACGGACAATTCCTTTACATCACAGTTTGAAAGTCTGAAGTAGAAAGTGAAGACAAAACAGCAACACTGTTAGTTGAGTATCAATAGATTCAGACAGAAGACTGCTTAGGTTTTAGCTCACTGTGTACAATAAAATCAGGAGAGGTGGAGTCCATGAACTTGATGTCAGTGGAGACTACCATCTGCACACCAATTAGAAATAAACTAATTCCAGATACGCACCCCAGATCCTTTCGCAAATGGCCAGTGAAGCCTGGTCCAAAACACAATGGTGTCAATGTGACTTTGCATACATAACTTGGGGTAAGAGAAGTGAAACGCTAAGAAGAATTTTGTTTGAGAATAGAAGTTCTAGAACAGAACAGTAAACTTACATTGAGAACACTGCAGTCATAAAAGGAGTTATGGAAAAATATGCCAGTGGTACATTAGAACAGCTCTCCTCCTTTCCTGCAGAAGTTTAAATTTGTTGGATGCAAAACTGTTGTTTACCAGACTTGGGAGTTATGAGTATTCCAGGAGATTTATGAAGGTCTTCTGTGCACCATACAGCAGTTATTACCAAGCAAATTACATCTGATCCAGGAGTATTTGACAATAGGTGTACATTTTAGAAGTACAAATTCAGTTTGCTAGATTTTTCAGCTATGATCTCTACAGCCTGTTACAGAAATACTTTTTTCCTCACAAAAATAAGCAGAGAATGCAAAGTATAACAAATATAATTAATTAGCTATCACAAAGGCCATTTCCTCCAGAGATATTTCTTTTAAATGACAGCAAGTTTTCCAACATTTTATCCTAATGTCCAAATGCAGGTGGGGGTATCAGTGCAAGTCTTGTGCAAGATTTCATAGAGACATAACCTAACAGATTGTCTCAAATTTACAAGCAACTTGAAAAAAATAGCATTTTTAATAGATTCAACGACTTGGGTGAGACAGGATCTTTGGTAGCCAACTGGATATAAGTCCAGGCACTGTAATGCTTAGAAAGCTGCTGCCTGACTTCAACTGGACACTTCAGAGAGTTCAAACCCACAGTCAAGAAAACAATTTGGCAACAAGTCCATTCCTTTATACATGCAGGGAGTAGCCACCAGGAATTAGTAGTGAGCATGTTCACATGCTGGACTTCACAGGATATCTGATACAGATCTAGGGCAGTTCAAAAGAGATTCAGGGAGTGGAAAACTTCCACTGATTTCAGTGGAATTGAGATACTGATTAATCTCATGGTTCAGGTATCTACAGTTCCCGTAGAACTAAGAGATAATAATTCCTCTGAAAGTACACATGAAAAGTTAATGTATTAGAGTCCAGAAGGCAAAACAGGTAAAACCATTATTTCACTTTTCAGAAAACTTAACTGACCACCAGAGCCACTTCATATACAGTTACATTCTCTCATGTTTGATCTGTACCAGTATGCAAAAAATGATTTCAAGATTCAAAGACCTGGGAAGAGTGCAAGAATGAACAAAACAAAACCAAAACAAACAAACAAACAAACAAAATCCCCCCAGAAAACCAAACAAGCACAAAGAAACTCACCCCCCTTTCCCCCCACCATAACTCAAACAAACTAACAAAATACCACAAAAACACCAAAGGGGAAAAAAAAAAAAGGGAAAAAAACCAAAAAAACAAAACTCTTGGAAAAGAGAATTGGTTCCTTGGTTTCCTGAGCTAAGCCAAGGAAGATCCAAATTCTTTCCCTGGACTCAAATCACCTAGGTCTGTTCTGAATTGTTCAGTGAGCAAGAGGCACCGAGGTTTTGCTCATACAGAATGCTAGCAGTCCAAATCTTGCCCAAGTCAAAACTATTTATACTACAAATTCGAATATTGAAATGTTTACAAAACAATTAGCAAACATATAAAGTATGTTCAATTTTTACAAGCAGTTCAATCATCATACAAAATGTAATGCATTTATTTCTCTCTCTGAATTTAATCTCTTAACCAGAATAGAGTTTGTAGTCAAAACAAAGCAAGCTATCCCTAATTCCAGTTGCAGCAGATAAGGTTTCAGCCCTATTGTTGAAAAGGAATTTCTAGAACATTGTCTATCTCTAAGTATTTAAATTCTTCACAGGGTTTGCAATTAAGGTTCTAGGTGCAATTATAGATTAATTAAAATGTAGGAAGCAAAGATTTAGATAGAAATTTGGACTGAACAGAAAAAGCCCACTTTAGGACTGAGCTGGTAATGACTGTGATACCATCTCTAGTTGACAGCAGTGTTTTTCTCTTCAGGATGTTATTCAGCACACAGAATGCAAACAACTAAGTCTGATAAACAGAGCAGCATTCAGTCTTTAGTGTCCTTGCTAATTCTACAAAGAAGTACAGGTAAGGAGAAAATAAAAATAATAATAATAAAAACACATTAAGGAAGTTAAAATCTCGATCTCCTTGCTCCCAGATGTTTTCCCTGTTTTTCTGCAAGTTGCATAAAACTTTCATAGAATCCCAATAAAACTGTCTACTCTCCTTGCAGGTGTCTGTCTTGAGGCACCAGAGAGGACTAATCACTCCTGCAAATCTCAGCACACCAACTGAAATCTTCAGGGAAAATACTCAAGTAGCATAAGGCGATTCATGCATAATCAAGGAAAAAAACACCCTCAAATTTTGTATTTTAGGTGAAAATATATTACATGAGAAGATCATGAGTATTTAAACAGAAAGCCATTTTTTCCATTCACTGAAAAACATATACATTAAAAAAGGGGAAAACCATTATGTAACAAAAGGTAAGATTATACTATATAAGCATAAAAGTTGTTGCCCAAGTTACTTCAGCTCTGTTCCAAGTGTTCACTCTAGGCCTGCAAGACTAAGAAAGTGACAAGTCCAATTAACAGTGTTATGCATCGACTGATCAATATTATTTCAATACTTTTACAGAACATTTCTGAACTTAGAAAATCCAAGTACAGACAAATTTAACACAACACTGTAAAACTGCTTTATCTGCAAAATTTTTAGAATTTCATTCTATACGACTCCTTATCTTCACATCAACAACTGACAAGTGACATCTTCAGAAGACGTTTAAGGGCTATCTCTTCCAATTTTAAGACCACTCTTTTCTTCTTGGGAGTCCTAAGAAGATACTTTTCAATTTATTTTCCGGAGTTGTAATCTATATCCCAAATCTTAATTCAGGAAGAAAAGAAAAATAATTTCTGCTTCCAGTAAATGACGTCACATAGGTCCTACGCATTTATTCATTAGTTTTTGATTAGATCCATGATGTACAAAACAGTTACTGCCCATGATTAATGTACATTCATCTAACAGCAAAAAGACAGAATGAATGCTCCTTTTTCAGGAACAGGACTGGATCTCCTTTCATTCCCTTTGTGAAACATGATTTTTATGCCATTGGTGACCCAGCATCCACTCCTACATGAAAGAAGAGGCTCCAAATACTGCAATTTCAGTTTTTCCCAGAAGAGGGCTTCTCCAGTTCTAACCCAGCAGACCTCAATGAAATTACAGAAAAATGCTGTATGTGCTGCCTAAAGTTAACAAGGTCCACTCTGCATAAAATAGTTTTCAGCTTTGCTGCCCACATCAGCCTTCCTAATCATAAATGACAGAAAATAATAAAAAATTCCATCCCACAGAAACATTCTCTAGATCTGGCCAGAGGTTATTTTGCAAGCTAAGTGCTAAGCGTCTACGTAGTGGGTTTGTGCAACACTTCCATCAGCCCACAAACTACCCAGCCAGTGACAAGAATGCATCTCTTAGTACAACATAAGTTCAGCAACTCAGTAACTTGCTTGTTTAACTAAACATAAATAAAAGCCAGTGTATATAAACTTCAAAAGACTGCAGATACTCATTGTTTCATCTCTAAATCAATACCTTCTCAAGAGGTCAGTACTGATAATTATGATGATGAAATATTGAGACTTTTCAAAATGTTTACTATCACATATGAAGCCCTTATAGTCATCCACACTACTAGGTGCATTAGGTGCATCTTGTGAAGGTTTTACTTGTTCAAAACCAGAAAACAGTAAAAATATTTGCAACAGTAATGCCCTATTATGCAATCTTCAACTGATGCTACATTTCAAGGTCTACCATAATCTTTACCAAGTTTTGGGGCAGCTATAAATGACCTGGTAAATTTGGTTTTGAAACTAGTGAATTTTTAAAGAAATCTGTTTCCCATTTAGCTCTGCAACAAGACACAATATTTTCATTTGTAAACATGCTGTTTTATAATCAAACATTCTCTACGTTTGACAGTTGCCTGAAATAAAATCCACTGAACTCTAATAACTTACTTTAAAAATAAAGCTGTACCTTTTCAACATAAATCTTTCCATACTTTCTGCACTTCTCCACAATCTAACATATATGGAAAGATTTTAAGGAAAATTTAATCGAGTGTCCAAATATAACTTTACTTTAAACATTAGGTCATCTAAACATCTGTCTCCAATATATCCCTAGGGGTTTAAATCAAAAGTCTACTAAACATGTACAATCATTTTGAAAATAAATAAAAGAACAAATTTAGTCTTGATTATGATTATCATGCTTTTTAAAAGGAAACATTTATTCGAATAAGAAAAGTCTGAACTAATTTAAACTTTATGGACATTAACTTAGAAGTTTCATACTCTAAATAAGACATTTCCATTTAGTCTAGTCTCTAACAACATTCATGGTTTTATATGTGCAGAGAGCCTACATGTTTTCTTCACCCCTTTTAGAAATGCCTAATCAATAAGCTTTATTTCTCATCATATTAAAAAGTTAAATTTTACAGAAAGGAGAAAAAATAGCCAAAAATCAACAGAAAAGATTGATTTGTTTTCTTTTTGTATGTTATCTGGAGCCAGCCAAGGAAACAAAGCTGAGTGATATTTACTATACATTCAAAAATACACTAATTTTGAAAATCAACTCTCTAAATATTAAGAAACAGTTGTTAGTAATAGAAAAATAAGTAAACCTTAACCCAGTTGCAAGCCACTCAGAATTGGCTCTAAGAGGAAGTGACATAAATAGTGCAAAGAATTTTCTAAAACTGAAAAGGCTACTAAGACTCTAATTTGCTTTTGGGAGTGTTGCTGTTTGGGGGCACCAGCCACACATCTGCATGCTTCAGTATAATCAAAACAGTAAAACATCCAGGAAACTAGGATAACACACTGAACTGGGAAATGATTCATTGACTAAAGACTAAAAGATGATCCATAAACTGTGTTTCCTGACAAAAATTGATGGATTGAAAGTGATCCAGAGGGAAAACAAAAGCAGCTGTTAACAGTGCAGTTCAGTGATTGAAAAGCAGATCTAAAGACCAATTGCTCCTGCGTTTCCTTCCCCACTTTATGCGTGGGACTTCTCAACAACATTCAGACTCTCACAGTTATTTTCCCATCAGAAAACCACCACTGTAGACAACTGAAACATTAATTACCTGTATCAGATTTTGGTGCAATGATATCTAATTGTAATGATTCCCCAGGACAAGACAAGCTGCAGAAAAAATGGTAGGCACTTATCCTGTAACTACTCTACTTTCAACACACTCAAAGCAGTTGACCAGATTTTCTGTAGAGAAAATATTAAGATGGCTGATATTTAACACTTTCTTTCACAAATAATAATTAGACATCAGAGAATGAGAGTTTCATATTATAAAAAGCAATATTGACTTACTTTACTCAACAACAGGACCAGTGCTGGTTTCCACAGGCAGCAAATATCAATTCATCTCCTCTATAGGAAAAAAATTTAATTGTGTGTTTTCAAGTCCAGTTGAAGAAGAGCCCATTTAAGGCCTTTATCAAGACTGAGATATTTGAAAATAGTTAAAGGCATCCCTATTATCCATTCATTGCAATACCGATTTTCAAAACTTCCAGGTCCTAGGAGTCACGTCACTATCTGAAAAGACGTTTTATTCCCCCTTGTCTTTAACCCTTTTAGCTCTTTTCATTCATACCAATCCTGATCATAATACTTAAACCAGTCTGAAAAGGTCAATATAATCATTTTTCAGAGAGAATTTCAATCTCATAACAGACGAGTTCCTCTAGTCTTAGGGGTATGATTTTGAGTGTCTCCCACCCTGCTAGCTTGAAATTGAAAAGCAGCAAGCATAAAGAAGGAATGTTTACATGTATAAGAATATTCAAGGTAATGTCACAGAAACTAAGCTACAGCTAAAGGAAAATTTGTAATATCACTTAGCTGGAAGACTTGCCAGATTTTATGTACAGAAATAACCAGAATCAGTTTTCATTTTCTCTTCTAGAACACTCCCACAGAAAACACATCTACTGCTACCAAAAGTCGTGCTTTGTTGCTATATGTTAGAATTTTATTCTTACGGCATAATAAACTTTTGTGTTACAACAATTTAACATGGATTTGAATATGTACATCAGTCACTAAGCACAACTGATGAAACAATAAACCGTAATGAAAAATTTTTCTTTATGCCAATATAATCTTGGCTCACAGAAGCTGTAACAGTTGCAGAATTGCCTCTGTAGACAAAGCATTTTTTGCCTATGAATTTTGCAACAGCCATGTTTCAGTATTAATTATTTTGAAAATCTACATGCTTTTACATGTATAATATATTCTATTCCACAATATTATTCAACTCTAAAATCTGACAACAAAATTTTATAGCTTATTTTGAAGAAGTGTGTACATTAACGCTTTTATGCTTTGCTGTAGGTCTCATGCCCACAAATACTTGAAGAAAGTTAACAGAGGCTTACATCAGTGTGTATGTAACACAGCAGTCTTTACTTTGGTTATAGATTGACATTGAGAGCTTGATGACACTTCTGCAATATTGCATAAAATATATGCAAAAATTAAAATAATTTCGCACTGTGGAAATCAGGAGCTATTTGCATATTGATTATACTGGGACACGAATATATCCCAAGTTTTTTATTTACATATGGTATCTTAGCATTATAACCATCTATTGACTTTTACCAGTGATACGTCACCACTTAAAATTCTTGTGGTTAATTCCATGACAATCACACTCAGTGCCATTGGTTGTGCAGTACACATATGAAATCAGCATCTATTTATCATTATTTATCTGACATCTTTAAGCTTTTATTTCACATATTATCATTCAAAATTACATAAGCTTATCTTCTTATCTGCATCAGCTTCAATACACATTTTTATCGCTCTGCCACACGTAGGGAAAAAAACCAAAACACAACACAATAGCATGTTATTGTAGTATTGCACTGCCATCTTGTGGGCATTAACTCGAATGAGTGCAAATAACTTCGTTTTCTGCGGGTGAAGTTGGTCGTTTTGACAGATTTGGGGTTTGATGGAGGGTGGGAGATAAGGGGTAAGGTTTTTTGAGAAAAAACTTGTTACTCTAAAAACAAGAGAAAATTGATAACCTTTCTGAAAACCCTCAGCCTTACCATATACACAAAATCTGAAGGATATGTGTCTTATTACACCCCTAGAGGATTCTGTGCACAAAAGATTCTGCCCCCATTGGCTAACACACCAGACTAAATAAAGCTCAGCCAACTTCTCATTTTTCCAAGTGTATCGTATTTGGAACAAAGACACACATGGAATTATGATGTTGCTGCAGGATTCTCAAACCAAGTGAGTACCAGAGCAAATCTGAAATTTAATCCCCAACTTCAACAAGCAGTTTCGTATGAACTGTATCTGAGTCTACAGACCAAAAAATTCTTCTTGTCAGGGTCCCAGTTTCTACAGAAAGTACTAAGCATACTACAGGTGTCACAACATGTTAGAAATTATGAAAATTCTTAGTTTGTTTCTGTCACTGTTACATAAACATGTAAAATTTACTTCATATCTTAACCCCCTTATAAAAGGTATTGCATTAAAAAAAATCCCCAAACATAGCTTGAAACACATTTAAGAGCTCCAAATGGCTGCTCATGAGTTGCTAGTACACTGCAATGACTCAATCAAACAAGATCAGTTCAACCTAAACACTCTCGGGACAGACACAGAGTTGAGGTCAATGGCTCTGTGTCTAAGGGGAGACCAGCGATGTGTGGCATCCCTCAGGGCTCTATCTTGGGACCAGTGCTCCACAGTGTCTTCATCACTGACACAGACAGTAAGACCTCAGCACATATGAAGACGACATGAAGTTCAGTGGTGCAGTTGACACAACAGAGGGACATGATCCCATCCAGGATCCTTGACCCGGACAAATTTGATAAGAGGGCCTACCAGTACCTCATGAAGTTCAAGAAATCTAAGTTCAAGGTGCTGCATCTGGGTCAGGCAAGGAGAGACATGAGTAGATGCTGAGACAAGAAGTCATTGAAAGCAGCCTTGAGGAGAAGGACTCGGCGATTCTCATGGATGAAAAGCCAGGCATGAACCAGCAACGTGCACTCGCAATGCAGAAGGCCAACCTTATCCTGGGCTGCATCAAGAGCAGTGGAGGCAGGCCAAGGGAGTTCATTCTGCACCTCTGCTCTTGTGAAACCTCACCTGCAATGTTGCATCCAGATCTGGAGTCTTCAGCACAAGAATGACATGGACCTGTAGAGCAGGTTCAGAGGAGGTCACAAAGATGATAGTGAGTGAAATATGTCTCATACAAAGACAGGTTGAGAGAGATGGAGTTGTTCAGCATGAAGAGAAGGCTCCAGGGAGATCTTGCTGCAGCCTGCCAGTACCACAAAGGGATTTATAAAAAGGAGGGAGAGGCATTTTTTATACGACAGATAGTGCTAAGACAAGGGGCAATGGCTTTAAACTGAAAGAGGGAAGTTTTTTTATTAAATGTTATTAAGAAATTCTTTACTCAGAGGGCACTGAAGTGTTAGAATAGGTTGTCCCGAGAGGTTGTGGATGCCCCACCTCTGAAAGTGTTCAAGGCCAGGCAGGATGGGGCCCTGAGCAACCTGATCCAGTGAGTGGCATACCTCTCCATGGCAGGAGGATTGGAACTAAATGACCTGTAAGGTCCTTTTCAAGCCAAACCACTCTAGGATTCCATGATTCTACACAGCAATTTTCATTTGTTCCTTTTAAACTAAAGCTATATTGCAAGGGTATTGCTTCTTCAAATTACTTAACTGTCTGAAAATTTAGAGGAATTTTGCTAGCTGCTAGCTTTGCATGTTCAGCAAAATACATGAAAGCTCATGAGGATTTCATTAGTTTCCACTAAAATTAAACAATGTTTTCTGTGGCAACCCAGTAACATTTAATTCAGTTAGAAGTATACAAAGCAAACAGTCCAATCTGTCTTTCAGATTCAGATATTTTTAGAATTATCAGCTCACAGAAAAAGGGAGGTTCAGAGACTGAAAAATGTTATGGAACTGAAGTTTAAAATGCTATAGTAGGTGGCAAAACACTCTGAAAATTTTCCACTGAAAATGGTTCACAAGGTGAATGCTTAACTGCAGCTGGTTCATTCCACGGCATTCTGCACACCCTCAGGTTGAGAGAGTTGGTCACTGCACTGGTCTGCAGCACGGACCTGTATTCTACCAGGTTGAAAAATACCACATTGCATGGTTTTGAATTGCCTAGGAAACCAAAGCCAACTATTCAACTGTACTGGCTTCAAAAATAACATCAGTTTCCCTGAGCTTCCCTAGTGGCTCTTCCTTATTTCCAGCGACGCACTGAAGTCAAACTGTCCCAAATACTGTACTCCCTCTTTGAACTGTATAATGATGAAAGCAATAGGGGCTACATAGACCTTGCAAAAGTACTTCATGTTTTCTTTTTAGTAGGTTTCATAAAACATGGCATGCGTGGATGGTTTCTGAGCAGAAACAGATAGAAATCTTTCCAACTCTTAACTTCCCAACTGTTTCTATGTCCTCCCAATTTCTACAATTTCCAGCATACTGGAGGAGGTTCAGGATATCTGATAGCTTACACAAACTTAACCTTATTTTGGTCTTCTCTTGCCCAAAGTTCTCCTCATCGTATTGCCCACCAAGCAAGTCCTGTACAAACCTCCCAGTCCAACACCAGGTTGGCATGCTATTAATTTCTCAGACTAGCAGAGAAAATGAGCTTCATTGGTTGCTTCTAGTGCATTCCTTTGGAGTACTTTAACTTGTAAAATGATTCCTTGAAATGATTATTTTATGACTGCTTCCCATCCTTAGCTTTTCAATTTAAAGGCTTTGCTAATATCTGAAATATCAAACCAAGGCAGTGAAAGACACCGAGCATGTACTGTGGTCTCAGATAATAATTCAGCCTCAAGTGACTTCAGAGAAAGGGAGAAAGGAAGGTTTAAGTGCTTTAAAATATTATGGTTTTGAGTCAAGAAAGTTACAAGGTATATATATAAATACTTAGTTTAAATTACCTCTGAGCATTAACCGATTATTTTAGTAACATGTGAATGCACATTTCATGGCTTAAAAGGAAGAAAAAAGCACACAAGAAAACACAGAATACTCCTCCTAACTTTAAATCCCAGAAAACGGTCATAAAAAATAAAAATCAGGGAGGGGGAGGGGAATAATTAGACAACTTTCCTGCTGTTTCAAGTGCTTCCTGTGCATCTATCCCACTCCCTCTCCCATCCATAGGGACCAAATAACCTAAGGTGTTTCACAGAGTATGCTGGCTAGTGTACCTTGTAATGATTTTTATCTGCCTAATGCCTCTCGAAATAGGAAGACCAAACACTGGTTTTAATACTGCATTTGCATTTGACAGTCTTAGTTTGACAAGTGGCATTCCTGCATACAGATCTGGTTCAAAGAAGTTGCTGCTATCCAGGTTAATCAACTTTGTCTACTCCTGAAATAAAACACCTCTCAAGAGAAAAGGTTTGGACTTCCAAAGGAGCTTAAGAGAATTAGACTCACAAATCCTATTATGTTTCAATGAAGCTGGAAACCTAACTCTTAAAAAAATTTTAAAAATATGTATAAAAAAAATTGAAGCTGAGAAGTACAAAAAGGCAAAACCCCTGCTGTTTCATGAAAATATGTAGAATGGGGGTGGGGGGGGAAGATCAGCCTGAATTATTTCTATGAAGTAATTATTTTATTTTAAAGCTCATTTTGTTCTGACTTTTCCATATTCACTTTACAGTAATTAATTTTGCAGTTCATGTTCATTTATTAAATGGAATTAGGCAAAGAGACATGCTGAATTTTCAGCAGAAAAGTACCTAAAAATTGGTTAAATATTACAAATCTGAAAAACATGTCATCTTTGTATGTATCACTTACTAAATATATGAAATAAATTCTACAAAATTTTAACTTTGAAATTTAAAACATTTATGGGTTATTTGCACATGTATTGAAGAAAGAGAAGTGATCATAAAACTAAATATAAACTAAATTTTATTTATGCTACCTGTGTTTTTTTTTTATTTATGCTACCTGCTAATTGTTTCCACCTGCTGTCTTTTGTTATTAAAAAACAAGAACACACCTATATCAAGTAGAAGCATCCTAAAACCTTCAGGGTGACTATATCCAGCCACCAGCCTTCACTATGCCAAGGGTATCTGTGCAATTGTTTATGACATTTGCACTTCATCATTCAAATTGACTCAACACTCTGTTACAGATGTCTTGACAAATTAATCTGGGTATCACATTACAAACTTTGCAGTGTTCAGTTCCTCTCTATGAAGAAAGAAATATCGATTGACTATGTACGCAAGACTATTGTTTAAATTTCTGTCTTTTCCATCCAGGCAGGCAAAATAAGGATTTTTTTATCTTTGTGTTTTAGAGAAACAATTATTCTCGTGACTTGAACCCTGCATTTACTGAGCTTCTCAAATAACCTTTTGAAGAATTGCTATAAATCTAAGGAAATCTGAGGCTCCCAAGTTGTTATTTTCACAGTGATCCTTACAGTTTAGAGTTGATTTTCTGTTTAATTTTTTTGCTATAAATTCTAAACATGCCTTAGCTTACTAATTAACCACTAGAGAAAAGGAGTATGCCTGCAGTTCCCTGTACTAGAAGGGCCTGAACTCACTAATGAAGTGTCCCAATTACATTTCAGTTGAAGTCCTTTTCCTCACTATTGTCATACACCCAGGCAAGCAAACAAAACAAAGTATTTTGAATTCTGCTATTAACCTTCATTGAGGAACCTGAAAGATGGGAGCAAACAATGCCAACAAAAATAACATAAGCCATGATTGAGTAAGACTTTGTCCATATTTAAAATTTCATTCACTCTCACTTTCCATTTCACATGAAGTCAGGTTACAAGCCACACGAAAGCAGATGCACCCCTTGTCACAGACAAAGCATGCATGAGATCTGTCATGACTGACTTTTACAGTTCAATTACAGCAGAGAGCTGATCAAGTTTAACTTAACAATGCCTTAGACAGCCAACAGTATTATATATTTTCACTTAAACACTGAATACTTCCCTGTAGACTAGAGGTCACGTTTGCTTCCTTCCTTCCTTCCTCTTTCTGTTTCTTTCTTTCCTTTCTTTTCTCTTTCCTTCTTTATTTCTCTTTATTTCTCTTTCCTTCTTTCTCTTTCTTTCTTTCTTTCTTTCTCTTTCTTTCTTTCTTTCTTTCTTTCCCTTCCCTCCCTGTCTTTAAGTCCATGAACAAGTCCTGTCATCTTCCATGAAGCGTCAAAAAATCCCTTTCTTCTTGTTCTGTCAGCTTAGTCTTATCTCTAATAATTTTCCACTCAACCTAGCAGAATTGTTTATCAGATCCTTTTGCATCACACATACAGATACTAAATAACCTCTCATTTTGCTTATGCAGGCAATATTTCTGACCCTTCAATTACACCTAATGGGCTGTGCCATTCATTCCCTGCCACCTCAGTACTGTCCTACCATTGCTTTTACAGAGTCCAACTTACAGTATCTTTGCTAGAAACCAGCTTAACTAAGAATAATTTATGTTTATTTGGGGGTTTGGTTTTGGTGGGGTTTTGTTGGTGATGGTGTTGGTTTTGTTTGGGTTTTTTTTTGTTTATTTGTTTTGTGGGGTTTTGGTGGTCTTTTTGTTGGTTGGTTTTGTTTCTTTCTAAATACCAGATTGTGGCAGAGACAGCAAAGTCACTCTAGGATGTCTGTGGCATTCACTTGAGGCCAGGAAACAGAAAAATACACTTACAAGAGTCCTATGTCCTATTGCAGAGACAGCAAAAGCAATATAGGGTGGTCAAAGTAATACTGGGAAACTAAGGTCAGGAAACAAACTCAGTCCTTTTCTCCTTGCTTCTACCTTTTCCATGTTGGATCTACACTTGCCTAAGAAATTTAATCTATAGACTGAAGACCTCAAAACCCTAGCCTTTACTTTCCACTTTCTCTATAGATTAGCAGGAAAAAACACCACTGAGGTTTAAGCAAGCAAGTTTTCAAGTTTTGGCCATTTCCCTCTTATGCACCTTAGAGCTCCCATTTGAAGCACACATCCAAAAATCCCCTGGTGCAATTTTAGTGTTGTTCACTTACACAATCATTACTGGTTTATTTCAAAACCAATGAATAGAGATTTCTGCACTAATTTAAGGCTAGTGAGGCAGCTAAGGAACTTGCCTGACTGATAGGAGATTAAGCAAAAGGTTGCAAGCATCATTATGCCTCTGGACTAGATACAACAGGCCTCTCACATTGTATGCTTTTTAAAAAGTGTTGTATGCCAATCAACTGTCTCCTTGAAAATTCTCTCACCCTAATACTGATGCCTAACAGATCACCAAATATTTTCCATTTATCTAAATGACCATTTTCTTTCTGTTGTGTTAGGCAATCTATTATTCTACAAAGAGAGCCTGTAACAAAAACAGGCTTCTGCCAGAGGATGGTAACATAGTGCATTAGATCAATCTGAAGCACTAAGGCACAGGCCAGCTGCTAAGGGCAGATAAATCTGTCATCTTGCAAAACATCTGGTGGCAAAACACCTCAGTATCCCTTCAGGGACAAAGGGTTTTCAACAGTCTAGGACAGATTAAACCTTTCCATTCTCTCCTCTAGGAAGATGGGGGTGGTACCCAAGCTGAGTCCAAAAAACCTTTAGAATTTCAAAGGCTGCAGAGAAGCTACATAAACAGTCATACAATACACTGGTACAGCAGACTTCTCCACTTCTGCTATGACATCTCTTCCTGTCAGAGGAGAAGGCTGAAAACAAAGGGCATACATAGTCACTAGCATGAAAAGAAAGTGCTCAAATGTGTGTTGGTGGCAGGAATGCATAGAAGTGGATTTAGAGGTACTAGGGGAATTAGAGGGAATGGAAGACCAGCTCACATGTACTGTCACAGCCACACAGGTCTCAGTCACAGGAGAATTAATTTTTCATGTGCACATTACACTAAAGCATTAGATAAGACACAGCAACACTACCATGTAGCTCTTTTTTCATGTAAAACATAATATGACAAACAGCATTTAGACCTCAGAAGAGACACTAACAAACACTTAAAAACACACTACATAGTTGGAATATTAACGGGATTCACATATACAGACTGAAAAAGCAGGATATTATGTTAGAATTCCCTACACTGCAGGCTGACTTAAATATTTCAGTTTCACTGGGATTTAGGTAAGAAACCGGAAGAAATTGACCAGCAACGCTTTCACTGCTAAACAGAGGCGTAAGATGTTGGCATTTGCAGTTTGCAAATAGACTACAAATAGACTACAAATAAATGAGTAACGTCGACATTCCTAAGTACTTTAAAAACTCCACCGAAACGCATTCCCACTGTAGCCCTGTACTGCTTTCTCCGTAACTCAGCGACGATGAGTGCCGCGGGGAAGGCGTCTGAACAGGGCAACTGCGTTTTCTGCGCCGTGCCCAGGCGCTGGAGGCGGACCCCCGCCGGGGAGTCCCGAGCGCGGCCGCAGCGCTCGGGGCCGGCTGTGCCGCAGAGCCCGCTCAGGGCAGCGGCGGCGCCGCCNTTGGCAGCCGGCCCCGGCCAGAGGGCGGCCCCGGGCAGGGCACGGGCTCGCCGCTACGGGCGGTCGCTTCCAGCCGGGAAAGAGGCAGCCTCTCTCTCTCA